>JAGDQP010020942.1:0-32479 GCA_022664845.1 Lepisma saccharinum | reverse complement strand
AACCAGCAGATGCCGACTTCATGATGACCTCAATTATCTTGAGCATGGCATCTTCGCTGGTGAACATTAGCCTTAACTGCATATACAGATTCTTCAAGTATAACTTCGGGTTTGGGTTTTACATATTACCGTCCAAAGTGTGGAAACATAACATTCTCGTTTGGTTTTTATCTCGGCTATCTTCATGGTATATCTCACTTACAGGCTCCGTAATGAACTTCTCTCTCCAGTAGAGATGTCTCTGTCGTCTTCTTCTTCGCTCGATGGTAACTACCTTTCCAATAGCAGACGAGTAGGAATTTCTGTGTTAATTACTTTTATTGTCTGACATGTCTTGATTTACTTGCCGATGTGACCTGTTTTCATCAATGTGTCTTATGTCGAAGGGAGTTTCATTATGATTTCCTTCTTTGCCTCTCAGCAGAATTTGATTATTTCTTCTATCACTACAAGCGGTCTTCATAAGAAAGCAATTTATCATCATGCATTTTTACGTCTACTGATAATTTTGAAAAGTGTATGGTAGAGCTCGTAACTTTTTCTTCGTTCCCTTCTAAATCTCTATTTAGCTGAGTTTTCGTCGTGTGTAGCTTCCAAGTTTTTGAATTTATCTTCAACTGGTGTGTCGAAATACTCTAATTTTGAGTAATCTTTTTCTCTTGTTCCATTAACTTTCTGTTGATGTTCTTTAAATTTTGATGCTGCTTCGTCAGCTTCTTCTCGAGATCTTCATTCTGTTCAAACATCTTCTCTAACTTCCTGTTCTGTTCTGTCATATTCTTCTCTATGGCTTGACTATGTACGAACATCATATTCCTTTTTATTTTCCGTCATTCTCCAGGTTAGAATTTCAAACTTACCTTCTTCGCCAACTTATCTTTTAAATATTCCACCTATTCAATCTTGGTGAAACATAACATTCTGTCTTGTTCATCCATGTTCCTAGCTGTTGTAGCCATCCTGTAAAACGCCTAGTTTAGAATGAGACATCGGTGCAGTCGCTTGTAACAACAGACCAAAAAGAGATCTTTCGGAGGCTAAATCTACCTCTTGTACTGTTTAGTCAAAGTAAGCAAGTAAACAATTTCTAAAGAATATTACCAAAGTTGATCTTTTGCACCAAGATTACATAAAATTTCCAGTGAATGCAAATTCGAGAAATGAATAATAATAAAAGCAAATTATAGAATTAGCAAGTAACAATTTACGGTAGTATTAGATTTAGATTTCTTGTTAGTTAATGTCGAAATACGATTTAAATTATTATACATTTCCGAGTTATTGATTTTTGTAGATGTCAAATTAAGGGTCCTGATCTATTATTTTACCAGAATGCATAAAATTAATGAGAAAATAATTAATTTTAAAATATAAATTTATGAAGTGTTTATGGATTAGGCCCAAAGCATTACAATGGTTCATAAGAATACTACTCTGATTCATTACTTCGTTACTTTCGAATTAATGCTTTACCAAGTTGTAAAATGATCAAACTCTATCATTTGGTGCCCTCGATAATTTAAATTAATTCCCGTAACTATGCGTGTATGCCTATCATTTCCCGTTGCTACAAGATGTTCCTTATACTTAATATTTTTGTCTCAGCCCTATAAACATTGGAATTTTCCTTCCATCTTCACTTTCCAAAATTATCTGCTAAACAATTTCTTGTAATTACCCAGCAAGTCAAATGCCTACCCCGACGACGGTCCGAACAACTATAGTCGGGAAATAGTTGCGGGGACGGTGAAAGTGACCCATAAGTGGCGTTTGGTCGTCGGGGGATTTTTCGGGCTGTTGTCGGTGCCCGACTTGACGGCATAATTACGCCGGGCCGCCCAGCACCTGCCCGTCGTCCCTATCTTCGCTGACGAAATGTCGACGTCGCCTGGCTTTCCGTAATACTGATTCAATTCGTTTTTACATATATAATAAAGAATATGTGTCCTAGGAAAGTATATTTCGTTTTCTGCAGTTGCCAAAAGGCTCTATATTTTTAATTTAAATCACAATGATATTTTAGACCTGAAATGCCTAGAGGTCAGAAATAATTTCAAATTGAAATTGGGACAGAAAGTTTTTTTCGTGTGGATTCCTTCTACGACGTCTAGGCAAAATCATCATTTATTTATTGTTGCTTTATAAAAACATGGAAAATGAATCCTAGAAATTTGTGTGCACTTATTGCAAATAATAAGTAATATCATGTGCGAAATAAAAAAAAGTCTATTCAGATGTTTCGTTTTCTTCCGCATGTAAATATATATTCTATATGGAGTACTATTCCATTCCTAATTCCTAAGGCGCAATTTTTGCGTGCTGCGTGTCCCCTGTTTTGCAGGAAACGGATCGACTGTAGAGAGAAACAAATATACCTATTTAATTATGGATAGAATATGTGAAGGAAAATTTGTTGTTCGACATTTATCAAGTAGGTGGCGCAAGACTAGTTGAAGTAATTCATCTAAAAAATCATATAATCTACACACTTAGCAGTAGTACATAATCATTAATTTTTCGCACGCAAACATGTTATGCAGATTCTTTTCGCATGATAGGACAATTTAACCTCTTTACAAACCTGGAATGAAAACGCCGTTGGGGAAATACTATCAGTTTTTTCTTCTCGATGTTTCAGGGCGGAATTTAGCGCAACACACCATTTAGGAGAGTACTCTAAAGTTCTTAACAACAACATTTTCCAATTAGAGGAATTATTATTATTATTCATACACAACGCACAAAAGTGTTCAATGAGATCACCCGTTATTGCTAATATTTCCACTGTCTGCTACATTCTGGAAAGAAAGAAGAAAGGAATGACAAGCCGAGGAGCTGGAAGTAACGTTCCAATATGGTTGCGGAGGAGGGCGAAGGGTTCTAAAAGGGATCTTGCTTCTCGGTAAACTGTAGTATTTATTTAAATGCCAGTTTCATGAGCCAACGGGAACTGAGAACGCCTATCCCAAGAATATGGGGTAGGATTAACAGTAAGTAATTTCAGAGTCAATTGAGTCAATCAAACACCTTAAAAGCATAGCTGGGAATCCGAAACAACGAATCGCGTGATAGTTTTATTTTCATCAGTACTACTGTCAATCTTTTATCACAGTAAAATGTTACTGCGATGAATCTCTTCTAAGTTGCACTCGCATCGTAGTTACTGCTTAATAGTCATAAACGTGATGCGGGATACTCTGATATTATTTCACAATTTTCTTTAATTCAACCCAAGACTGAACATTTTATCCTGGTCAGCTGAGGAGTTATGACTATCGAAAATTGTCGGCATGGTGCTTAGTTTTGAGTACTGAAAGACCCTAAAGTACAACACCCTGTCTCACTTAAAACCAAGTAGCTTGCTTAATATTTAAAATATAGCAATGATTTTGGTCTCGTTCTAAAGATTTGATAACGCGCTATTACGTATGTTTCGGAGTGTTTTTCGGTATCTGTCAGAGTTTCATAATTATTTGCTATTAAAATTATGTAGTGGAAGGTGCAAAACTTGTTTTTTTTATAACAGCCGCCATATTTAAATATGTCGACAACATATAAGCACCATACCAATGTAAATTGCTGAGACTTGGCGCAAGAACGAAGTTTTTATCTTAATTCTGAGAGAAGATATCGTTTAAGGGAAAGTATGTGTTTGCCCTTGGACGCCATATTGATGACGAAATAATCCCTAAACCCCACGCGGGATTCAATGAGACTTTTTTTTGGTAATACAGGAGAAGTGGTACTACATGTTGCAGAAGGTTTTGTTTTGTTCTTTTGAATGTCCAGGTTTATGTCTAATTTCACTGGACTATAAATGCAATCTTTCTATTAAACGAAATTGTTCCCGAATTATTGCCATGTATTTTTAAACACACTGTAAAATATAAGATTAAACATTTTATTTTTTTTCTTCGCCCTTAGTACAAATATCCATAGCAATATTCTTTCACCTAGTAAAGAGAAGAGAACACATTGGCGATTATTGAAAAGATAGTAAGTGCCCAATTATGTTGCACTTTGCTGAAATGAATTAGCTGAACTTCACGTAGTGGTGTAAACAAGATGAGACTCTCTGTGTCATCAAGGTGTTGGCTTACCTGCCTATCATACATTTTGTTTAATTGTTTTAAGTTAATCTTTAAACGTCAATCTAAGCACAGTATGTACAAGAAGGGTTTGAAGTAATACAATTTAACGAACATAATTTCAAACTTATTAAGTTATGTTTTATTCATTTCCAATTTAAGTAAAAAGCAATTATTTTATAACAGATAACTAAAGGTTGGTTAGGGGTTTTAATGTAACTTCATACCATTTAATTAAAGTAATAAAATATCCACTATTTTATTTATATAATTTATTTTTCAATTCAGGCTTTAACATAGAGTACTCTTTACAATTATAATTATGAATGAACTATCTAGTACTACTCTGTAAAAGACTCAGACTCACAACATATCTTAATATTTTTAAACAGAAAATGTAATATGTTTTATTTGTTCCTAATCCAGGTATAATTATTTATAACCACAAGCTTCGTATGCCACAAGTAGCTTTGAATCGTACTTACACATATTGTTTCTATTTCACAGCAAAGTTTATATTTCTTATAGTACCTAACAAAATAAACTAATGTCTGCAATATATAAATTAATGGGTTAAATTAACTAAACACTTATTTCCAAAGCCTATATTACTTTTTGATCTTGATTCTAAACATGTTTTGCCTTCATAGATTTATATTCGTTCTACAATTTGTTTAGAGTTAAATATACTTACTATAAGTTACATGAACATCTAAGTTAAAACTGAAGTAAGTATTCGTAAAATATTACATTTGAATTCAGTCACAGTTGGAAACAGCTCAAAAAAATGTGAATTATAGAATTAATTTCAACGATAAATATAATCTTAAATGGCTTATATTTAAGATTATATTTAAGATATTCACTGAATTGCGAGAATAATCATGGAAATAGAGATTACATTGTAATAAGCAAGTTTTTCATCATATTGGGAGCTTTTAGAATTAAAGATCATACGACCACGTCTTCTTTAGAATGAGAATACTTTAAAATAAACGAAAAAAAGAATCCTCATTTCATATGCAAAATCAACAAAATAATGAATAAAATCTGTTCTACCTCATTTTTAAAATGTCAGAAAATTACCTTCTAAAGTTAAAATAAAAGTCTCGTTACGTAATTTTATGTCGTACTACATGGTTAAATATTGTATGTTTCTTACTCAGTGCAAAGCTTGCTTTACCCAATCTATAATTATTAAAAGGTTATGTAGTATCTCGGACTACACTGCTGCTACAACTCAGTTGGTGTGAACCTCTTGACGGTTCACATATGAGTTAATAAGTTTATAGTCATCCTTCATTCTCCAATTCAAAATTTCCACCGGAATAAGTGATGGGATAGAGCAAATATTTCATTGTATATGTGTTTCTTTTTCTTGTATTTAGCGTCCTCTCCCAGCCAACATATAAGGATTTGACATAAGCATAGCTCGATGAAAGTATCTATGAGAAGAATAATTCAGAACAAAGTAACATATGTTGAATGTACAAGTAAATGAAAGGACATATTACTTCAAACTGGAATTTGAAACAATTTCTTTTAACGCTCCAGGAACAATGATATAAGTTAATAAAATAATTTTACCTGCATTATAGTTCGTAACCGAATGATTGGATAAGCTGCAGTAACACGTCAATTTTGCTAGAAGTATTTTAATTTTTAAAATTAAGCGTTTTAAATTATTTTAGTTTATTAGAATGCGTCGTATCTGCTTACTTCCGGTGTGATTCTCATAGTATGTACTTTCATTACTTGAGCAAAGGTGAAAATTAGCTTATAATACAAAAGTGAAAGTTATTAATGTATTCTGAATTACTATTATACTTCAATATTTCATTTAATATGGTCCAGGTAGTTTCGCATTTTCATAGCAATCTAAATTTACAAAGTTAACCTGTATCCTGAGAAATATAATTTACATTGGATTGAAAATCATCTTAATCTTATAAAATACGCTGCAACTTGGCTATGAAAACACCAGTCACATAAAAATATTCGTTGTATATCTACATCTACCATATCAGGAAAATACGGTACATCAAAACATGAAACAACAGACATGTTACATGGGTCATTTAAAATAGAATCGTCATAGGGCAAATTGAACTTGGAACGAAGGAAAAGCATATATTAATATAAAATATAATAATTTATATTAATATATATGCTTTTTTATTTCGGAAGTAAACTTGTAAAGTTGATCAAGAAAGGTTTTCCACAGTCAAATTGAAACGTAATTGAGACTGCGGAAAGGAATAAGGATATTGATAAGCATAGAATAATTTAGTATCTAAACTTTCACCAAGGTATAAAGATTTATTAGGTTGGTAACGAATGATAGCAGTAACTCCAACAACCATTAATTTAAATATTGCGAAATTATAGTAATCCAATCTCACTATATACGATTGAATAAAAGCTACTAAACGCAAGCCAACTTGTTTGCAATAAGTGTTTTGATCGGATTACTCTGAGAAACACAAGGTAAGATAATATCGAGCTCATTCTCTTGAAATGCCGAAAAGTGTGCCTGAGGATTACGTTGATGACAATAACAAAAATAATATTAGTGTTTAAGATCTCGTGTTACTATCACTGTCTTGAAAATTCTTTTTTTTATCATGCACAACGATGAGGAGGAAACGGGCAGAAGGGTCAAACGTCACTGTTCTATCTTGTTATTAAACACATACTTCCAGTTTGTAGCGTTCTGCGCTACCTGTCTCTTCGCTATAACATTTTTACATACACATAATGAAGTTACAATTTCTCTACAGGAGGTTCTTTGAGACCTTGTTTTCCATCAGAAAAGAAATAACGAAAAGAGATTGTAGTTTGTCCCAATTTCAGTTTGTAATCACCCTTAGCTAACGGAAAAAACTATAACGTTGGTCAGGTTGTTGCAACATTGTAAACTTCCTTGCTGTCTTCCTTTGTTCACCTCTACTGGAACTCTAAACTGTTAAGTGAACCAGAAGAAATAATTCAATTCTGCAAATCAGTTAAAAGTCTGTCACTATCCTGACACTTCTATTTATTTACCAGAAAACGATATTTTTTTCAATTTAATTAGAATGGATCACTTGGAGAGACAAGAAACAACTATAGATCGGAAAATTACCATTGTTGCCTTTACGTTGAGGCACTATTGGGGGATCTGAAACTCCCTTGTTTTATCATAACAATACCATACCTCAATGAGATTTCAAAGTTGCCTTCGTGTCAGTTTGAATTTCCACTGCCTAGACCAATCGTATAACCCGAGTCATGACTATGATAAATGTTATCAAGCTTAAAAGGACTAAACTTAAAACGCCGACAGCGCGAGCTCAGCTTGAATCATAATTTCAACAGAGGCGCTTCAAACCAGGCAAGTAGATTGTTGCATTATCCCTATCCTGGCAAAAAAAAATTTCAAAATTCAATTTCTGTCCTTTGGAGTGGGAAAAGTGAATGGCCTGTATTGGAATCTTATTAGACACAGTCTAGGTGCAATTGTAACATATTTCAGATTTTTAAATTAACTTCCATTTCTTAAAATATTTAAGATTCAATTTACGGCATTTCTGGAGAATGAGTTATCGCTTTTCTTGGACTGTAAGAGTTAGGAGTAGAATTTATCGCTTCCGGTACGTTAATAATGTACGTTACATTAATATGATTATATAAATTAGCCATTAAAATATCTGAATAACATGAATCCTTGTTCATTTTTCGATAATTTGCTAATATGTTATTACCTAGTAGTTACTTTTAACCATTACACATAGATATTTGCTTAAATTCGTTTAAGCTGTTCAGTAGTTTTATAGAATAAATAATGAAAATCAAAATCTATTGTGACAATTATGTATAGCATGTTGCATAATTTTATGTAACAGTACTACAAAATTTACGGAGAAAGAGATTGCTTATTAATAGAAAATTATCAACGACTTGTATGAACAACTAGTATCAATTAGCAATAATTATTCGTGTAATTATCACAAACCCTTGCTGATTTAAATACCTGAATTATGTTTTTCAGTATCTTCAGACATTTGCATAAGTACACATCTTGCTTCATTAGCCTTGTCTAAAACAAAATATATTCTACTCTCCTACATTAATATATACAGATTCTGTGCAAAATTCAGTGACGTTAGTTTGATTTCTAGTAACACTTTTGCCAAGTTCTATTGTTTCTGTTCCAACAACTCTACAAAATTCTTCGTAAATCAATAACACAGTTTCTCGTTGATATGTGTTTGTGTGTTTGCATTAGGTTTTTGCTGTTTGATATGTATGGCCCTTGCTTTCGTTGTATCTCGTATTTGGCAAATTTCATAAAAGCAGGCGCAACGAAAATTTTTCGAATTTCATAAACAAAACTTGAGTTGGCTCTTTCCGTATATTAGTATAAAGATTCCATTCGTTGTTCAGTTTCTGATAAACGGAAATAAATATTTATATGTTTTTATACGAGCGCAAATTAATGGAAAAATATATCTCGATCCCAAAAAACAAAACGAATAACTAATTTAGCTCTTGATATTTAAAAAAAAAGCGACATATATTTGGTATCCTCAAATGTCGACACAGTTAGACATTTATACAAAGATTCGTTTTAAATTTCAATATTTTAATGGTTATTGACTGTCCACTAGCGTCATATTAACAAAGTTGCACAAAACATGTAAAGGTTGAGATTTCGGTAGCACTGCAGTTCTATACATTTCAACTTCTTTCGTTTTCGTTTTGTGCATCATTGAATGCTACTTCCTATAATCATTAATCATTATTATAAAAATATTATACTACGAACTTAAACTAATTCTTTATGTTGAATTAAACAATATTAATGATTTCCAGAAAATAATGTGATTGATTAACAAGCTTTCAATAATGATTCTACATACAGCAGAAATTTCAACACAACATAAGCATAATTATGCTTAATTATATGTAAGCTAAGAGCAATATTTATAGAAAATGTTTGTAAGGAGATTGTTAAATATCTACGAGAAAAATCGCAAATATATTAGAGATACTTTACTGAAAATTCTGATCTAATATCTCAAGTCATCATCCAGTTTCAACTTAAATATAAGTATTAAGGTAATATATTATTATATGTGTGTACAGTTTACTAATATCACATAGTTGTAACATTAAATTTATTTCCCATATAATTCTGAAACTGTCACAAAATATCTTACAAATCTCGGAAAATACTTTCAGGAAAATAACTATTACAATTTTTCGGTTGAGAATAATTTGAATGAAGTAAAAACTTCTTGTTAGAACTATTGATGATTTTAATCTGAACTTATTTAAATCTTCGAAGCAAAAATATTTCTAACACAGGTGGTAAGGATTTGAAATCTGTCTCGCTCATTAAGTGCCACAGATTTTGGGATAAGGGGATCATCATCATCATCATGATCAACCAGTTACCGGTAGTGGCCAATTGTTGAAGATGTCGAACGGATAATCGAGGGGATACAGTGATTGAAGTGACGTCTGATTTCATAAATAGTAAAAACGTTTTCATTGGAACCATACGGATCACATTCGGACCCATGGGTATCGTGGGCTGGCGCCATTCTCAGCACAACGGTGTTGGATTATGCGTTTGAGGTCGATGCTGGAATAGCGTCACTGACCGTGGACGGCTGGCTGATGAGTGCAAATTTGGTGAGATGAGTATCTATTTCAGTTTTTTTCGGGCTCACGTAAGGTTTACGTTATGGCACAAAATAAATGGATATATGGGTACTTCGTGATAATTAGTATTGTGTTCATCCAGGCTGTATTCTATTGAACCCCTGGTTTGTCTATAACTGTCGTTAAACCGATCCCAATCGTGTCCCTCTGTCCTTGCAAATTTTCTGCATCAGTTCGTGATAGCATATTTATCTTTGACGATAAAGTCTTCTAACTGTCCAATACACCATGTAGGCAATAAGTGGCTGGAGATGCATTCCGCAGACTCGGGAAGATAACTAGCCTCAAGGGTTCCCGAACATCAACCCTGTAGTGTAGGCATCAGATGCAGTTGAAGTAGTAATTTAAGAGCCTAGTACAAGAACGGACGGAAACTTATGGCCTTCAGTTTCAGGCTAAAAGAATGGTGACACATCTGTGTCGTTTTCACATCCTTGTTGATTCCATGCCATGGAATTAAATCTTCAGTTTCAGGAGAATCCGATAATACCCTCCTTCTTAAAATATACATACTCCCTCTTAAATTATTTATCATTCCTCTTAATCTATATACCCCTTTGAGTCTATAAATTAATTTAGAGTGAACGGACTGGAAGCTAATCGGAAAGAGCTGTTTTTATACTTTCCTACTGCATAAAAACTCTTTGCAGCAAAATTACTCAAGGAAAAGAACTTCTAATGCACCAATTTGTGTTGAATATTGTGCTAAATTGACGCTACAGAATTTTCCAGAACTCTCGCATTGTTACAAATATATCAAACCAGATATGCGTGATCCATTTTTGGTGTTCTTCATAAATAAAACATTTTACTGTTCTTTTCAAGGACCTGTCAGACTTGGTTCTGTCATCAGATTTTCAAATATATTGATATTGTATGATATCAAATGTATTGATATTTAGAAAATAAATAACTAATTCTGGAAATAACCGGTATTTATCACCAGATAAAAATACTATTTGCATGGAAATTATACAAAAAAGTGTAATGGTAATAGTTGAAGATCTAAGCATTATTATATTCAGTAAAACTCATAGAGGTATGAAATGTATGCTATCTGAAGCATTAGCGAGATATAAATGACAATTAAAAATATTACACACATCAAAGCAAACATTTTCGTTACTTAGGCTAGTTATTTACTGTTTATTATTTGATTTGGTTGTCTTAGTTTCAACCCTACAATTTTCTTTCTCAACTTAAACTTCTCCCGTACTATTCTACAGCATAGCAAAGTTACGCCATATACGTGTGGCGAGTTTCGACTACTTTTGTTTACCGTCAGCTGAGAAGTAGCCAATGCAATGGCAAGACGTTTGCAGAATTGGTCTTCCATGAAAGTCCGAGGTGTAATACGCTTCTTGTGGACGAGGAGTGTTCCAGTAGTGGAGATCCATCGTCAACTCGTGGAAGCCATCAAATTCAAACGGACAGGCATGTTGAGTGACGGTATCATCTTCATTCTTGACAATGTCAGAGTGCACACATACCACCAGACTCAAGAGTTGTTGCAACGATTCAGGTGTGAAGTGTGGAGCCACATCCCCATACGATCCTGAATTGTACCCCAGTGACTTTTTCTCGTTTTCCCAGCTGAAAGCGAACTTGTCTGGAACACAGTTCTTGTCCGACTATGAAGTTAAGACAGCTGTCACGAAGTGGTTCAATGAGCAGGGACCTGATTTCTGCAAAGCCAGCATCAACAAGTTGGTCTGTTAAATGTTAAATGTCTCAATTGTCATTATGATTATGTGGGAAACTGATGTGTATGTAGAAGTTCTAGAATACATAATATATTCATGCCCGATAATACTGTGTTTTTCTAATCCATCCCTGTATATATATATATACGTATATGCGTGTGTGTAAGAGGACGGTATTTGTCTTTGTGCTGAGCATGGGACAAGTATTTCTACAGGAGAACCAGTGAAAAGAGTAACTGAAAGTTCTTTGCGGTTATTTTTGTTCTTTCGGGATTAAAAGTCTGTACAAATGCTGTCAAATAGCAATGAAAAATGTCACAATACTATGTCCTTTGTTTTAAAGTTTTCTTTTTGTTATGCTCGTTCAGAAGATATTTTAATATGCGCAAAATGATGTAATATATATCAGAAATAAGCAATACGGTATATTGCTATACAGACAATCGCATAACCATCTAGTACACTTTCCCTGGTCTTGCTTCCTATTGCCAAACATTAACATTGCAAAGTACAAATACATGTATTCATTAGTGAGATATATACGGTCGAGTCAGGTAAAATTCGAAGAATTTAAAGATGCCTAAATGCAAACATGAGACGTTGAAGAACAATAGAGTTCTTCAAACTCACTGTTATTTTTTTGTAAAATCTCTTCATTGTAATAATTGTTCCAAATACTGAAATGTAAATTTGACAAATACCGTTCTCGCCAAAGACATATATTGAAGTCTCATATAATGTATATTAAATAAATAAACGTTTTCAGCACATTTTATTAAACTATAAAACACTAGACTCTGTACTGTAGAATCTATATCTAGACTTAGTATAGAACATATCGTGTTCTATACTAAGTCTAAAGATGGAATGTTATGTTTGCACTACGTTCATGACATGCTCCGTATGGACACATTTTCACAAATCATCGCTTGTTATTATAAAGAAGCATTTAAATAGTGTGGAAACTGTTATATACGCTGATTGTGTTACTTTTTGTTCAGTACAGAGTACAAGAGTAATCTTGTCAGCAATAAATATTTAGCGATAAGGCGGAAACGTGGCCTAAGTGTTGATATCATTATAACTACTTAGCTATAGGACTGAAAGTAAATGAATACTACTGTAGAGCATAACTTAGATTAACTGTATCTAAAATTAAGATATTTCTTATCGTAATGTTTTGTTAAACAATTTTATTTTCGTAAGTGTGATTTAGTTAGAAGCGTTGACTAGATTACTAAGACATGCACTCGAATTTAGAAAGTTTTGTACTTCTTTGGGAGGGATTCGCCAGTTGGAATGATCCGCTTAAACAAATTGGTATCGTCAAAGTAAGGATCAGTTAGGTAATCCATATCTTCGTCTTGAAAATTCTCGTGTTCGGAGCTTTTGCTATCAAGATCAGGAAAAACAGTGCTTGTGTATGTGTTTGAAGTTCTTCTATTTCCATTTTGATAGGACTCATCTCTAAATATTCTGTGGCTTTTGTCATTGTTCCTATAATAATGAAATTCTCTATCTACTCCGGTAGTTTCAATTTCTGGCAATTTCTGACTGTCCTTTTGGTTTTCGTAATAATGCATATCTTCACGAAATGGTTCGTTACGTCCATTCTGGAACCATCCGCTTTTAGCATAATGTTTATCTGGATACCCAAACATTTCACCATTTCTGTTATACGTTACCGTATCTGCAGTGTAAGGGTAATTGTTATCAGTTCCTAATTTACTGGAATGCTCATGAGGGTTTTGGTAATTATGTCCAAATTTAACTCTTGAATCTGACTCTGGATAATATTCGCCGTGGGTATATTCATACTCAGAGTTATTTCTACTTATTCCAGGATAAATAGTGTGTCCGTACTGGTCTGAAGTTCTTTTATTTGTATAATAATTGGATTCATCTCTAAGTCCTTCATGACTTTTATCATTCTCCTTGTAATTATAAAGTCCTTTATCTTTCCTTATATTATCATGTGAAACAGACACATAATCGTAAGATTCATCATTAAGTCTGATATGACTTTGGTCATACTCTCGGTTACTATAAATACTTCCATCTTTCCCTGCATTTTCATGTAAGTCAGGCACATAGTCATATGATTCATCTTCAAGTCTGACACGACTTTCGTCTTTCTCTCGGTAATTATATCTTCCATCTTTTCCTGCGTTGTCATGTGAAACAGGCATATTTTGTTTGTTTTTTTTACTTCCGTAATAACGCAAGAAATCACGTAATAACTGTTCGTTATGTAATGAATCATTTTTATTGTGGTGTTTGTACCCTCTTGAATAGTTGTCTCTATTTCTATATCTTATTTTGTTTCCGGAAGAAGGTTTATCTCGCCAAGCATCACTTCGAAATTTACTGGAATGTTTTCTGCCAGATTTCGGAATATTACGTCCACTTTTAGTCCCGAAGTCAGACTTTGTATAATAACTTTCGGTTGTCCGTTCTCTACCGTCATGATTTTTTGGCACAGATTTTTTTTCATCAGGGTTCAAACTCATAAATTGGCACACTATATCTTGAAGACGGTCGTTGTAAACATCATCATTAGATTTTCTACTAGAAAATTCGTAATATACATCGCCGGATTTGGTGTGGCGACGAAAACTTGTCGACTTCTTTGGGGTAGTTTTTTTACATCTGAAATATTTAACTTGAATATTTTTTGAACTTGTATCCTGATGTTTGTTTTTATTTGATCTATTATCGTTGTAAACAAGTAAATGATTATCTCTATCCTTAAGATCTACACGTGATTGATTAAGTTTACTGTTTACTGTTTCATAAAATAAATTAATGTTGCTGGAGAAAGCACTAGAATCATTACCTATTTGATAACTACTCATATTGTAATTTGTACAGTTTATATTGTTTCCATGTATATTTGAATTATTATTACACTCATTAAAATAAGTTGGATCACTGAGGTAAGCTGGGAGAGGACGAGACATATATGCCATTTGATCTAGACCAACAGGAAAAGGAGGATAATTGTTCCTGTAATATGCAAAGTAATCTCTATAGAAGGGACAGCCATAATTCTCCCCATTTAAACCATTGCCATAATCTTTGCTGTAGTACCCTTGTCCATATCCGTGGGGATTGTATGCATTGCCATAATAATCTCTGTAAAATCCTCTGCCGTAAAGATCTCTAAATCTTCTGCTAAGATAAGGCCCACCATAACGCTTATAATAGGAGTGGTATTTTCTATGCGGATAATAATATCCTCTATAATAACGCCTTAGGGGTGATTGTTTGTGTCTATTGGTAAGACCTGTATAATAGGAAGAAGTGTGTGATCGAGCTTGTGGCTGGGAATAATACACTGGAGATGACTGGTGTCGGGGTGTCGTTCCATACAGTTGTCTTCTCTCGTTCCAATTCCTTCCCTTTGCAGAATAAAGATATTCACCTGAAAAGAAAAAAAAATGAAATTCTAAATGAAAAATATCGTGAGTTTCTGAAGATAGGTAGAATATTTTGTGCTTATTATATTTTCAACGTTCAACTGTATATAGAATAACACAATTCAAGATTTACACTTCCTAAACATATAAAGCTTTCTGATTGCATTTGACTCATTTGTGAATCTTTTACCGCAAAAGTAAGAGATTGGAAACATCATTGCTTTGCCCAGGATAAATTATTAAGTGATCTAATGGTGAGCAATTACATTGCTTGGCATACCCCTTACTTAACAGAACAATACATACCAAACAATTAAGAGAAAGGGTGACCACAAACAAGAGAACAGATCTAGGTTAAGAATCTGCCACCTCCGTGAAGCTGGATCCCCCAAAGGACGGCATAAACGACCAGAAGCAGTGTAATCTTTTGTTTCAGATTGTACCACAAAAATTTCGTTTGTGCTAAATTCGTCGCAAAGTTATGCGACATTCAATTTATGTGGGAGCTTCACGCTCGTAATCTAGAAAGAATTTCTATTTTAAAACCGAAATGGCGCCAATGGTTTGTGCCGTAGAAAGCCTCGTTTGTGCTCAATTCATCGCAAAATTATGTTGCATTCAATTTACGTGGGGGAGGGCAGCTTCACGCTAGAAATGTCAATAAAATGTCAATGTTGAGCTTGAATTAGCATCACTCTATTGTGCTTCGTTTGTGTTTAACAACAATTTCGGTTTGTGCTCAAATCGTCGCCAAATTATGCGACACTGCGTCATGAGGACAGCTTCACATTTGAATTTGCCAAATGTATGAATTTCGAAACTCAATACACGTTAATTGTTTGTGTCTCTTTTTTTTGTGAAGGATTATAAAACAAGGTTTATTTGTTCTCTACTCGTCGCAAAAATATGCGACATTGAACTTGTTTGGGGGGATAACTTGACTTTCGAATTCCAGAAAAAAATCAATTTTGAAACCGACGTTGGATCAATCGTTTGTGCTTTGTTTGTGCCAGATTGTGGCGTAAAGATTTTCAATTGTGCTCAATTCCTCTAAAAAAATATGCGATATTAAATTTGTTTGAGGGGCCAGCTTCACGCTCGTAATCTAAAGAAATTTTAATTTTGAAACCGCAATGGTGTCAATCGTTTGTGCTTCGTTTGTACCGGATTGTGCCAAAGAAAGTTTAGTTTGTGCTCAATTAATTGTAAAGATATGTGAGACCAAACTATTTGGGGCTCAACTTCGGTAACTTTCTGATAGAAGTGCTTATCCCATTGTAATATGCATTTCCTTGATAAAATTACTTTATATGATTCAGTACGACTCTTCATAAGGTTTTCGTAAGATAAAAAGAACATACAAGCATGGCCCAGGTGGAAGATCAGCATAGCCGAGTGGTTAGAGTAACAGACTTCCATATCAAATCACTGTTTGCGGTTTGAATCTCATCGCAAACAGTGGAAAACTTTACTCATCAAGAATATGAACAAGCGCAGATAACGCAAAAAGTTCAACTGAATGTGGATCACCATTATGTACATTATACCCTCAAACGGTCTCACTTTTGAGTTGCTGAAAAATCGGCTATACCTCCATGGCAACACAGATACAGTAATAAACTCAATTATCTGGCGGACCGCCGACATCAGCCGCAGCAGCCATCCAGCGCTATATGGCAGCTATACGACTGTTGCCGCCAAATTTACATCATGGCGGCACACATGCGGCATTCCTTTCATTCCACCTGGAAACGACCCGCTAAAGGAAACCGGCGGACATACGCCTGTAGCCACCACAATACCGCCTTAGCGCAAAGCGGCAGCTAAAATTCCTCTGCTCGCGGCCCGCCCGCCAGCGTTTTGATCATGGTGTACCTAAATAAGTAGTCGATCCGCTATCTTCCTAGTCCATTGAAAAGTACAAAGTATACACAAGTTTAACTGAAGCAGTAGGGATCACCATATCTCTTGAAATTGCATGATTTGGAACAAGTAGAAGACATTGGTGCATATGCGGATGATTTGGCAGTCATTCTCGCAGGAAATACTAGAAACGAAATGGAACATAAATTAAACTTGATCTTGTGTGAAATTGCACAATGGTGCATCGAAAACAAACTAAATACTTCAATTAAGAAAACTAATTATCTGCTTTTACGTGGTGGATAAATTTGAGTGTAAAACTATTCAGAGAACTAAATCAATTAACTAGATGGAGTGAGAATCTTTCCATTGTATCTGTTGGTGTTAAAAAGAGGTATTATTTACCTCATCAGAAAAGGAAAATGGAGTGGTATAAGAACACAACAGGTGAAACTTTGTTAGATCAAGAACAACTTGAAAATTGGCTATTAAACAAATGGCAATATGAATCGAATCAAAGTACAAAAGAAAGAAGACTTTGGGAAAATTTTCCTGATATAAAAGAGAGAGTTGAATATAAAACTTTTCGACTCAGTGATGGATTGTTGCAATTTTTGACTGGACACGGGCCATATGCTTCATGGGTGTGTAGACCGGGTTTGACGGACTAGCCGAACTGTGATTGTGGGAAAGTGGCTACACCTGAACACATAGTTTTGTGGTGCTCTTTCGATGATCAATTGAAAGACAAAAGAGAAGCACTAAGAGGGAAAGAGATCAAAAATATAATTAGAGATCCATGAATGGTACAAGCAATTGAGGAATTGTGACACAAGGTTCCAAGGCTCCATTTACGGAGATCTAATGGAGAACATTAGGATTTAAATGATTGGAAGATAATTTTTAGGAAGTTTGGTCTTATGATCAACTTTAGTTTTCACAATATATGTATTAACAAATTTAATGAGTTATATACAATTCTAAAATTTTATTTTATTACATATACATATTTATAGTCTTATATCATTTAAACATTAATTAATTTTGTAAGAGTTGTTTGATATTATTCTATAATGATAATGAGTCAAGGAAGAAAACCTAACTCCAAGATTAAAGTGCAATATTAGGATTTTCTGATAATGAATATAGTATATATTAATTTTATTCACTTTTGTAATTTTTATAAAGTAGTGGGGATTATTATGATCAACGAAGATGACAAACTTTTTTCGGTAATAACAAGTAATTGGTTATAAATAAAGGCAATAATATAATCTGTATATGTTCTCTACGTTGTTAAATGGGTTTATGGTTTATTAAATTTCTAAGTTGTATTACATTATGTTTTAGTAATGGCTTATTTGGAAGATGTTTAGCTATGAAGTAGGGTTGATAATTTGAAATGCAGGGTAAGTGGAGAAATTCATGTATGATCGAGATCAAAATCGGTTTTTAATTTTTAAATCTGTAAGATTATAAAATATGTGAGTATTTCATTAAGTTAAATAATTAAACAAATGTTTATAAAATCAAACATATTGAACTATATTTTGGTTTAATGCTATGGTTTATATAGTGTGGGGCTATAGAATGAATATATTATTAATTATTTTTTGTGAATCATGAGTTTAAAATTAAAATTCAACCGGAGAGTTAGGTTGAGAATATTTCTCAGGGCAAAATGAACTCAGATTAGTTATTATTATGCTTCTATATTTTAGTATGTTAGTTAGTGTTTTGGTTTTACTTACAATATATTTTATTTTACTTTGTTTTAATGCGGCATAAAATTTAATATAAAGCAGCTGATTAGTTGAAATAGGATTAAATGGCACGTTGAAATAAGACTCGGGTGGTTTTATCGGTACCGAGTCAAAGCTTCTAGTAGTCCACAGACTTTCAAGATTGTCGATGTTTGCAACTAGAGGGTGACT
Source organism: Lepisma saccharinum (assembly GCA_022664845.1). NCBI lineage: Eukaryota > Metazoa > Arthropoda > Insecta > Zygentoma > Lepismatidae > Lepisma > Lepisma saccharinum. The sequence goes on along the minus strand of JAGDQP010020942.1, from coordinate 13,763 downwards.
GCAATTAACTGAAACATATTATTCAATTAAGATTCTAAATATGGAAACAGCAGTAGTGGAGGTGGTCTAACTGGCCTTCGGACCTTAAAGGGTAAGTTTTTTTATTACGTAATTGCTACATTATTGACAAAAGTCTCTGTATTAACAGTAAGTTAACTTCAGTATTTTGGCCGGTGTAACACCAATTCCTTAGTACCACAAATGAAAGGGCCGACCAGGTAGCTGCGAGGTCTGTGACGTTAGGTCAGCGACTCGAAGATCGCGGGTTCGAATCTCACTAGGGGCATGGATGTTTGTTTATTTTACCCATCAGTACCTTCAAATTATAATCGTGACGGACCGAAGTCTAAAGTTTAGAGAATGGTCTATACAAAAATAATGTTTACTAGAAAGGAAAGAGTGGCAGGGTGTTTTGCCAAGCGTAATCTTGTTCTCGAGCCAAATTTGCTTTACTTAAATACTCTTGTGAAGCCGGTAAAGAGTGCTAAGGAGAGGCAGATGACCTGGTGATTAAAATAGTATATTTGTCTGTTCATCAGCATTCTGACTGGGATAACAATCCGAGTGTAGTTTGGCCACGTTAATAGCAGGCACTTAAAAGCTAATTACTCGATTAGAACGAAAGTCACAAGGTGGATAGAATATCGTGGATTTGAAGAACGCTCTATAAAATCACTACTGAACCAATGAACAAAATTTGATATTGAATTAAATGAAATTTGGTGCCGTGGACAGTTTTCAAAGACAAATCGTCACGTGAGAATTGTTTTATTCTGTGTCAACTTCCGTCGTTTCTATACAGGAGAGTAATTTAAAGTTTACTTAGTCGACTGTCGCAAAACTGTTCAGAATTATAAAACACTGTTATATTCTTTCCTTAAGAAAAAGAAATCCGAACTTGTATAGATGCAGAGAAATTGTAGAGACAGACTTGACATAAAACAATTTTATGAAAACATAGGTTGAGTCTTTTAAGGCTTCGAAAATTATTCTGTATCATACAAAAACGTCATTGTTCTTAAGTATTAACTTCAAGTTCTTTGTTTTCCTTTAGAGCAAAATATTAATGAATAGAATGAGAGAAATGCATGTCAGCCTTCGTAGGCACCACAGAACTAATTATTATTTTAGATCAAGATTAATGTTTTCATTACTCTATTATTTTGCAAAGACACCAAAGCAAAGTGTTCTCACAGGATATCTGTTCAGTATTAAGAAAATGTAGATATGAAAGGTCTTGTCTTGTGTTGAAAACTAAAATGTTCATACTAAGGAAAAAGCAAAGGAAAATGAAGATTGCAATAGGATTAAAAAGTACCCGCTCAAAAACAAAGCAATGGGACTTTCATTACAAGTCTGCGTACATGTTGAATTGGATTACACTGAATGAGAATATTTGACATAATTTATTTTCCTAACTATAACATTCCAGTGAAATGAAATAAAATAAAAATTAAATTTGCTTTTAGAGATATTTCATAGAAGACGGAAGACTTCTAGAACTGTTTGTAATGATCATAATAGATATTGGGGCCTACGGTCTCTGGTTATTTTCACAGCTGTTCAAATTAAGCAGGAACGTTAAGACTGAATCTCATTCATGATCATTGTTTTATCAAGTCTGATTTGACGGTGCTTTCAACGCATGGCATTATTTCAATCATCATCATCATATTCAGCCGTTTATTTCAATACTGAGTTGTAAATAGTAATGCAACATTTTCTGAATCTTGGTGGAAGCAAAAGGTCTTACATTTAAGCTTGATGGAGTGACTCTTTAAACCATCACTCTCAGAAACTGCGTTAGCCTAGGCATATTACCGTTCTATCTATTTTGGAAGTAACGTCAGATTTTTTCAAACAAGCACGATGCCTAGCCCTAGCTGCTGTTATAAGGTCCAGCAGGTTGGTCATCTACGTCGTTCCTACTACTTTGGAAATACTATCCACATCGCTGTCATTGAGTTTGTCCAAGTTGACAGTGGTACTTAAGGTCATTTCATTATCATCAGCATCATTTGATCCTCCATCCAACAATACAAGTAGACCTCGTATTCTTCGTTGTATCCACAAAGCAGTCCACTTAAAAGGACATACTTTGTTTAACAAAAGCAGTAGACTGTAAAAATTGTAGTTCTGAATTGGGAGTACAAAATTTGAAGTTTGTACTTCCAATTTTTGAGAGGCAGTGGCGAACCCAGGGTTGGGTTTGGAGAGGCGGTTCTTTGCTTCCCAGTTCTTGGGAGGAAACTGATGAATAAAAACATAAACGAAGTTAAAATATGAATCTCTGGGTCCGTCACTGCTGAAAAATAGTTAGTATGATGTACTTCCAACTTTTAGATTCAGTGACGGACCCAGAGATTTATATTTTACCTTCGTTTATGGTTCTATTAATCTGTTCCCTCCCAACAACTGGGGCGTAAAGAACCGCCCCTTTAAAAACAATCCTGTGTTCGTCACTGTCTCTCAAAAATTGGTAGCACAAAATTGGAATTTTGTACTCCCAATTCATAAGTACAATTTTTGCAGTGTAACAATAAAACGATCACCTATTAGCGTCATTATTTGCATTTAAAATAAAATATTTAAAAGCAGCTCCGCTCACAACCTTTTTATGTAAAAAGTAGTGGTGGAGGTCATCTTGTCACGTGCCCTGTAGAGTGAATCCCATTGGATAAGAACATAGAATATAACACAAACTACACAAGTACAAAATCCAATGACATAGAATAACACTATAGTTACGGACAGCTTATTAGGCAGTGATTTAGAATAAAACAAAATTATTTTTTTCTGTAGCTTTGGCCGACATAGAATAAAATAGTTCTCTGGTTTTCATATTTACTGCAGGAATTCATCAGAACTATTAAAGAATATTAAAAATATACTAACTAACTAACTCTATGGCTTATGGAACCCACAAGTTCATCGTCGCAGTAACAAACGTTCGCCATTGGATTCTATCCTGGGCAATATCAAGCCAGTTTTCATCACGAACAAATACTTCTCGAAGATCTCTTCAAATATTGTCCTCCCACTACGTCTCGGTCTTCCCAATTGCCTCCTTCCATCCGGCCTTCCAACCAGGATAGAACATAACCTTCGTCTTTCCCCCAGCTACATGGCCTTCCCACCGTAGTCGTCGCGACTTCATTATTCTTACAAAATCTGGCGAGTCGTACAGTCCGTGGAGTTCTTCATTATGTAGTCTCCTCTACTCTTCAGTCATCTCGTCCCGTTTCAGGCCGTATATCATTCTCAAAACCTTATTTTCAAAGTCGTACTCCAACTTTCGCAACCGTAAAGTATTATCGGCAGAATAACCGTTCTGTATATTTTCAATTTCAATTTCCTTGATATTAATCGCGATGTTAGAAGTTTTTGGGCTGAATAGAAACATGCGTTGCCCGATACTAAGCGACTTTTATTTCTTCCGTGACGTCATTTTTGCTTGTTAAGTGTGCTCCGAAGTATTTAAATTTGTTTACTTTCTCTATGACCTCATCCCTAATTCTTATGTTTTTATTTCTTTCATTCCCTGCGTTTCGTCTTGTTATCGTGTTTTTTTTTTTTTTTTTTTGTTTACCTGTAGACCTATCTCAGAGCATGCTTCTAGTAAGACATCGGTGTTGCTTTGTAGGGCATCTATATCGTTCCCTATTAAATCTACATCATCCGCGTATACGAACAGTTAACTGAAACCATTCAATAATAGTCCCTTTTTGTCCCCTTTAATTTTTAAAATCGCAAATTTTAACGAGAAAGTTAAACAGTAGTGATGACAAGGCATCACCCTGTTTCAATCCGTTGCGAATCTTGAAACTATCTGACATATTACATATCCGCTGCTTATGCGGTCGCTGAGACACATCTTCGCTAGTTAAACAATTTTTTTCAGAATTCCAAATCGTATCAGGATACTGTATATTTTTTCCCTTTTGATTGAATCATATGCTTTCTTAAAATCAATGAATAGCTGATGAACCGTCCCATTGTATTCCCATTTCTTCTCCAAAATTTGTATCCAGGCGAAAATCTTGTCCAACGTGGATCTATTTCTTCTAAATCCACATTGGTGATCTCCAATTATTTCATCTACGTATACATTTAGGCGTGTTAACAGATTATAACTTAAAACCTTGCAACAGGTTGGGAGTAACGAGATTCCGCTTTAATTATTACAGTCCGAATTATCGCTTTTATTGTAAATCGGAACAATTATTGACGTTCTCTATTCCTTTGGGAGCTCAATTTATGTAGTTCCTTGATTAGTGCCGTTCCTCCCGCTTCAATTCAGCTGGAATATTGTCTATTCCCGGTGATTTGAAATTTTTCAATATCTTTTTCGACATTTCGATCTCAATCTCACTAGATTCGGGAATCCACGGTTCTGCGGTATGGATTTTAAATTCCTCTGTTTGTTCTCCGTTGTGTACATTAAAATGTTTGTCGAAATAACTTTTCCACACATCGATAATTTTAGTCGGATCCGTCTGAAGATCTCCACATTCATTTCTAATCATTCCTAACCTCGGCTGGTAACATTTTCTTAACGAGTTTACCCCTTTGTATAGATCTCGTATGTTATTAGTTTTCCCGCTTTCCTCAGTCTCCAGAATCTTCTACGTCAGACATTCTCGCTTTTTGCTCCTGAACTCGCGTGTGACGTTTCGTTTCGCGTTGCTGTAGTGGTTGGTATTGGCTTTGCTTTTATTACTAAGCCATCATTGCCTGGCTTGTTTTCGTATTTCATGAATCTTAAGGCATTCTTCATCAAACCAAGGTTAGTTTTTCTATTGTTTCTTCTCACCTACACGTTCCTTCGCTGTGCTCTTAATTGTTTTACGAATTGCCTCCCACATCTTACTTACATCAATTTAATTATTAATATCATCATAATTAGTTTATCGAATTTCAGTTGTTTTGACCCCTAGCTTCCTCTGTTCGCGATGCATAACTTTTCCCTTAGTTTTGTGATCACTAATTGGTGGTCGGTGTCACCTTCCGCTCCTCTGTATGACCTAACATCCGTTATGTTGGTGTGTCCTCGTTTATATACTAATACGTGATCGATCTGGTTGAGAGTTTTACCGTCCGGAGATACCCATGTGCATTTGTGAATGTCTTTGTGTTCAAAGTACGTGCTCTTTACCACTAGGTTTTTCGAAATCGCGAAAGTTATCACTTTCTCCATTGTTGTTGGTCTTCTCGTGAAGGCTGCATCTGCCTATAGTAGGTCTATATTTTTCTTCGCTTCCTACCTTTCCATTGAAATCACCCAACACAATTTTCGAATTATACTTCGGCATTCGGTCAAACAGACTTTCTAGCTCATCGTAGAATATATTTTTATCCTTATCAGTAGCCACCTCGGTCGGAGCATAGACATTTAATTAAACCGTGTTGCCCCATCGAGTACGTATCGTAACGTACGATAGTCTTTCGCTTATGAACTCTATATTCTGAACCGCCTGAAAGATACTGTTCTTAATGAGAAATGTACTTCCTGTTCTGAAATCGTGGGACTGTGTTCCCCCGTAGTAGAAAGTGTACTTACCCTGTGGGATTCTATGTTGACCCTCCCACCGAACTTCTTGTATAGCTAATATGTCTAGCTCGTACCTCTCGGTCTCGCGTACCGCCACCTGGAGAGCACCCGTTTGGTATAATGTTCGTACGTTCCACAATCCTATTCTAAGGTCCTTATTAATCCTGTTCTTGGAGCCCCCGGAGATCCGAATGAGGGACTACTTTACCTCCGGAATATTTTACCCCGGGAGATTCTATGAACCATCTGTTACTATTTGACATGTTTTAGCGGTGTAGAGTTGTCATCTCTTCTACCTCGCAGTAAAGGAAGACATTTAAGATGTCGTCCTCTGTCCATCTCTGAGCCTTGCCGATGTCATTAATCTTCAGCCTCAGAGTGGTAATGGTGATGCTGCTTCCCATCACCATGTTATTCTTGTTCGGGGTTATGTTCCCCTAGCCTTTGTAAATCCCTCTACTAACTGAAAGGCAGCAGTACTGGTTTTGGTCCGCCCGAAATGTTTCCGGTACCCACCATATCTGGTCGACATTCCCCAATCCGCCACCTGTGGAAGCGCCTGGTGGGAGACCAGTAACTCTAAATTAAAAATATAAGCGATATGAAAGCATTTTCAGTAAAAAGTCAATTTGTGATTTTTGGTGACGTAGAAAAAACAATTCTCACTTGACGAAATGAGTAAATCCGACTAACTACTACCCACATAGCACAATTATATTCCAAAATATATAGGGAATATAGGGAATGTTCCCAAGGTAATATCCCTAAAACATGCCAGAATGTTGCTGATTTATACATGGAATATGCATGGAGCATGTGAATGTTCGCTAAATGAATCTTCTAGGAATATTTTATGCATGTACATATCGTAGAGAGGGACATATCTGGAATATTCCCTGAATACTCATTTGGGCAATATTTGTATCTTCCATGTATAATCCATGAATGGATCTCCAACTTTCCAGCATGTTCTAAGCATATTTCTATATCCCTTGAGGATTATTCCTTGTATATTTCTGTCATGTGAATATTCATTATACAGAGTATAAAGAAAAGAAGATTATATATCTTGGGAGGTGAATCCCGATATCGAAACAAGAAAAAGTTCATATCAACATGGGACGAAAAAGCTTCGATTTCGAGATACAGAGTATGCAGCTTAGAGCTACAAAATCGATTTCTTGCAATGGTAAATACAATTAATGTGTCGCCATAAATCTTAACAATGCACCCTGATCTTAAGCTAATATTTAATTTTCGAAAGGTAATTTGCATCAATTCAGTGGATATAACAAGTTAAAACTCATGCCATCGCGTAATCAGTGTTGCCAACCTCATATATCTGTCATTTTTTCATATAGCACTAAGTCAGTTTATTAGATATATGGCATTCTCTAGTGATTGTAAACAAAATAAATGAAGCACAAAACACAGTGTTGCAACTGTGAATGTTCTACCCGATTAAACTTGAAAAATTACAATGTTTCTTCAAAAGAAGGGACACAATTTCAGTTTTCAACTTTTCTTTCTGTATTTTATATATGTTTTTACTATCACTAGAGGATGCCATATACCAATATACTCAGATAAGGCCATTTCAAAAAAATAAACAATTTGCAAGATTAGCAACACTAATTAACCGATGGCATCAGTTTTAAACTTGTGATATCAATAGTATTGACGAAAATCATCTTTCGAAAACTAAATTTTATTTTAGTGCATAGTTTAAGATTTATGGCGAATTATTCATTGTATTTACGTTTCTAAGGAGTTGTTTTTTAGCTCCTAGTTGGAAATTGGAAATCCTGTGACTCAAAAACGGAAAGGAATTCGACCCATGTTGATATAAACTTTCTTTCTGTTTCGATAACAGGAATCAGCTCCCAAAGTTTGTAACCATCTTTCCCTTTCATCCTGTATAGTTACATTTTCAATTCTTAATTTATTTTCGATTTAGATCTATCAATTTTCATGTTTTAGATCGAAGTGGTAGCTATGACCTTAGCCCTCACATGTAGGAGGAGTGTATTTCTTCCGTGAGCACAATGTCCATGAGAAAGTTGGCGGCTATCGTCTTTACTGTAGATGCCTAGATGACATTTTTCTTATGAGACTAAGGAAACCTGTAGAACCTCAGTGACGGAGTGCGGTTGCTGAACTCGAAAATACGCACCTCCTAAATCTAACCAACTAAACCCACAGCCATTTTGATGTCCGATACGTTAACTGGTAGACCACGGTAATATGTGTGTATTGCTTTTTGTGTTTGAATAATTAATGACCTCATGAGGTTAATCCTTCTAAGAACAGAAACTTCCGGGAAAGCAACGTGGTGGAAAAGGTCGATCATGGACTTGGATTCGAACTCCAGAAATATAGTTGCTCGTAGTCTACTTTGACAAAAAAAGTTTCAGTCCTTACAAACATATAAGCTCATTTAGGTCATTAATTATTCAAACAAAAAGCTTTACAAGCGGTTAAAGTATCGGGCTGCAGAACAAGTGCAAGTTCCGAGTTGGTTCGATTTGGGAGGTGAGTAGGTTAGAGTTCAGCAACCAGGCACTGCGAATGCTAGCATACTTGGAAATGCAGAACGATGTTCTTGTAGGACGAGATCTATTGGTGAGTTACAAAGACTTGGAAAATGAGAACTCACCATATACGTTTACAAATTAGGCTGTAGCATCATTGATATCTTCATCGGCCATACTCCGATTGTATGAAATGTTTTATACTGTTGGCATTGAAAGAGTATTTTTAATAGAGTTTCTATTATTTACATACAACGACGTGATGAGCCAATTTTGTTACTTATAGGGAATTAAATATAGAAATTAAAGTGTTGGGAGATTTTATTGGTTTGGGTACAAAACATTATGCGTACCTCATACAAGATTTTGCTACAGGAGACCTTGAGCACGTATACAAAACTCGATTATCGTACACTTCACGTCTTAAATTGTCAACATTTTTACAATTTGGTAACTCACAAATATGCTAGTAAAGAAATCTTCAATCTAAACAATCTTCTTAAGGGTTTCCAAGGAAGATACAGGTGCCCAACTAAATTTGTGCCGTTGAGCAACACGTCACTGCCTGTTCCCCTCTTGCAATCGGAGATGACGTAGTAAGTAGGTGTGTGTGCTCTTGCCTGAAAGCTTAGTCAGTGGCACGTCTGTTATCGTAGAGAACACGTTGTAGTTAGTCGTGTGAGTGGAGGTATTCAGTGTGAACTATGGCTGTATCAAACGCAGTGATTAGGGCCTGTTTACTCTACGAGTTCAAATTGGGCACAAAAGGAACTGAAGCAGCAAGAAAAATATGCTCGGCATTCGGAGAGGCTACAGTTAGCGAACGCACCACACGTAAGTGGTTTAAGACCTTTTCGACTGGTGATGAGAGCCTTGAAGACAAACCTCGATCTGGAAGACCAACATCATTCAATGTGGACCAGCTGAAAGCAGCTATTGAAGAGGATACGAGCCAGACATGTCAGGAACTCGCTCAAAGGTTTCGGGTAAGTGATGAAATCATTCGTTTACGTTTGCATGCCCTTGGACGATTGTGGAAGATGAGCAAGTGAGTCCCGCACGAGATGACTGCCGCGAACAGACTCCAGCGGCTGAACATTTGTTCATCATTGCTGAGTAGGAACAAACATTGTCCAGTTTTGGACCGTATTTTGATGTGTGATGAAAAGTGGGTGATGTATGATAACAAGAAGCGCTCGTACCATTGGTTGCTACCCAATGACCCAATGCCTCTGTCTGGAAAACCCAATATTCATCAAAGGAAGGTAATGTTGTGTGTATGGTGGACTACTGCTGGGATAGTGTATTTTGAGTTTTTGGAAAGTGGTAAGACCATCACAAAAGATGTTTACTCAGCACAACTGCAAACGGTAGCTACCAAACTCGCCCAGAAACAGCCAGCACTCGTGAACCAGAAAAGTTGTTCTGTACCACCAAGACAATGCGAAACCTCACCCAGCAAGGATGACCCTGGACGTGATCTCGTCACTTTTGTTTCACCCTCCTTACTCCCCAGACGTCGCTTCATCCGATTATCATCTCTTTTTGGCCATGGACAATTACATGCGCAATCGGTAGTTCAAAACTCGGGATGAAGTTGAAAACGCAGTGGCGCAGTTTTTTGAGTCGCACTATACAAATTTCTACAAAAAATGGCATCTATGGACTTGTTCGTAGATGGGAGAAGGTTGTAGAAGCGGAAGGAGGTTATTTTCCTGAATAAATGTTGTGTAACCCCCTTGTATGCGCTTGTTTGCTTTTCTATGCTGCAACGGCACGAATTTATTTGGTCTCCTGGTAATAAGAACATTCCTAGTGCATTGAATTCACGAGTCTAGGTTGATGTCATACTTCTCCCATCTCGTTACCAACCCTCGTTCCTAATTAAAAGCATTTTCTTATGTGTCCTTGGCAATTTCTAAAGGAGTCCCAAGGAAGATAAGCGAATATGAACATACTTATTACAATTAACGATCAATGCTAGTATGGACACCAACTTCCCCCGTCTCGTTAACAACCCTCGTTCCTAATTAACAGCAGTTTTGGATAGCTCCTTGACAATTTCTTAAGGAGTTCCAAGGTTGGTAGGGAATAAGAAGAACTCTTAGTGCATTGCATATACGATTCTAGCATGGTTTCATCCTCCTGCCATTTCTCTTGTTTACTCCATTCTTAATTAAAAGCATTTTCTTCGATACCTCCTTCACAATTTCCTAAGGAGCTCTGGCTACTTCAGTAGCAAAGGAACATTAGCAAGGTTTGGTCGATGGCCATGCTGTTATTTTCAGATGGACTTCCATATCATCGTGAGAGTATTGATGTAAACACTATGCTTACTCTTAATATCCCTGGCTTGACTGCAGTTAACTTTCTACATTTCCCATTTGTAAACTGGCAAAAGTTGCTTCTTTAAGAATGGTATATTCCGTTTCATTATAGTACAAAAATGGCACCTTCCACGGGCATACTCATAATGCCTTATGGTAGTAGACGCTAGATGGCACCGGTTATTTGTTTCACGTAAAAGTCAGTTTTCATTGGGATGTGGCATGCGCTATTATTCCTCTGACCTACTCAATTCAATTCTATTCTACAACTATTAGATTTTATAAGTTCGTGTTTACCTTCTGCTTCTCCACCTCTAACCAGGACTTTATTATCCCTACTTTCTTTTTTATTTCCTTGATTTATCTTCTTAACTTCCTGGCTTTCTGACAGTCTTTCACCGTGAAGAATTTTAACATTATAACTTTTACTTATAGTACATTCCAGCGAAAACTGGACTTTGGCATTACAAACTGAAACGTATTGTTTTTATAAGTAAAGCTAGGATTTGCCTACTTTGTTCCTCCACTGAATCGTAGACTTTTAAAGGATATGGTGTGATCATGTGAGATACATACGAATTACTATAAATGCCTATATTGTCTTTAAGCATCTATTTTTAAGCTAGGGGCCTATTGTGTGCTTATTTTTTTAAAATAAATATATCTTTTTTTCCAAATTCGTGAGAAATTTGCAAGTTCGCAAGTTTTTAGAGGTTCGCAGCAGTTCAAGAAAAGCAGTAATTGTTTTCTGAGACCTATTTCTATTCTAGCGAGTAGATAGTGGGTTTGCAGGATTGGAATAGGCAAAAGTAAGATAAATCTTTACCTGAAAACTAGAAACGCGTAAGTTCAATTTCGCCGCAAACGTGATAAATTCAGTTTTGTATAGTATTCATAAAGCATCGCACATTCATTGCATGATTCTTGTTGTGATCATAAATGTAAAAAAGTAAGTATATTATGTAGTTCAGATTTCTATGTGAAAGGAAGAGGAGTTTTTCTCGAAATCAAGGATTTGTGACTTAATCGCTTTGGCTCTTAAGTAGAGAAATATTTAATAATGACCCTATTAAACATGTACAGAAAGAGGAGCATTATTAACAAGTGGAAACAAACGTGGAGAATTACGAAAACGGGAGATAAAGCAATGTACTGGAATAGTGGGTTCAGTATAAATGAGGAATTGGAAGACATACTGGGATGAAAAGAGCGGAGAATGTATTCCAGAAAATAAGAGCTGTTTTGTAAAACACCAATCATTCTTAAGATATTTTTCATTGTGTATTTATTTATTTGTAGCTTATTTATTAAACTTATATTGTTAACTTTATATTTATTAATTATTATTTATTTATCTATCTATTTTTCTAAAATATTTTTGTTCCTCGATTCAGTTTTCTTGTTATGTAGTTTGCTGTTAGAAGTTGCTGTGATGTTAAATATTTGGTAGGCAAATAATAGTATTATTATTTTATCTGGTCGAGGTTTGCTAGTAAGTACATAATTTGATGAATACCAAAACATCGCATTTCTTATAACATTCCTTTATTATTCGAAATCCTGTATGAAACTCCTTATTCATTTCTAAGAACACGTAGGCCCTATTTGGATTTCCTTTTATGATCTAAACACAATTCCATTTTGTTCCATAGACTATACTAGCTCCTGAATCCTTGAATAAACCAATAATTGATGTAATCATATAAAGCTTCCACTCTTAAAGAATCACTATCCCAGAACACAACTTATGTGTATTCACATACTCGCAATAATATCGTGAAACTAGTAATCTGTTTATAGTTACAACTTGTAAAACAAAGAAGTGCACAATTACATATTCATAGTAACCACTTGTTTAACAAAGTAGTAACGATACACATCAACCGCAATGTTGTTCAAACCTAAATCCAAAGTTACTATTAATTCTATTTATCCGAATCTTTCCATCACGGCATTCACCCCTTTTTCTAATAAAACAAAGACACAATAAGATGAAAAAATATGGCTAAATAAAGCTCGGAAATTGTTCGTTTAGGTTCTCATTAAATTGGTTTCATTGATAGGTTCTCAACATATAAATGTGTTTTTAAGTTCATCATAAAGTGACTGTTTCACTCTGTTTCAATCGTAAAGTAATAAATTAACATTTTAATGATCATAGCTCATGAAATTAAGTAATCAATTCTCTAGAAATCTTAATTTGTAAGCGATTCTCTAGAAATCTTGTTAGTTAGATTAAAACTTATAATGTGATGCTTGTTTACATTAGCATCGCTTGTCCCTACCGAGAAAATAGAGTTCATCAATTATAATAATAACATTTTACCAACATAATCAACAATATTCGTAATGCAATTACTACTCTGTTAGTAGTAACAATTACTACTCTGTTAGTAGTAATTAGCACTACTTCAGTTCAAGCACTATCACTGTTCAAGTCTTATCTATCACTGTTTTAAAATTTGTAGCGATTAGCACAAAACTATTATTCTGTTATAGTTAATGAAAGACACGGCAATTAACTTAACACAAAATGTAGTTCTTAAAAACTCACTGTTCATTAGTTTCAGCATGAAAATTTCAAGACATATTTCAATACTAGCCTTACTCATATCGCATGTATTTCTCACTTCAAGTTCTTTGATAACCTTAAGGCTTCGTGCAGATGCCTATTTAGTACAAATGTTTCAAAATTCACTATTAAGAGTTAAAATCTGCACATATGCGCTTGTGAGAATAGCCTTGATCGTCTATCCACTTGAAAACATCAATCTTATTCTCAACACGGGTAGGCTCTCGATTTTTACTAGAAATAGCTTCATCATGTTTGTCATCTGTACCCACTGAATAATGTATTCTGTTCACCTTTCTGTTTGCATTCAAAGATTGTTCTTGCTTTATCACTAATTTGCCTTCCTCCTTATTCTGTTCCGCCTATTGGTCAAATTGATTTATTTGATGCTGTTGCTTCTGATATGGTTGATTCAGTTACAGGAAATGTCAAATTCTTGATAATCATGTATATCTCACCTAATCGTTTAGTCATCTTTTGCATTCTTGACATCAGGTTTATATACAATCATCTTGTTAATCAATATCTTATCTCTGTAATTTTGCCAGCATTTCACAAAATTAGGCAATAAAGCAAAACAATTTTTACCGACTTTTTATCTTGATATTGATCTTCTTTAGCTTTGGTTGAAATTAGTGTTTTATCAAAAGACCATTCAAGATATTTTTTATTTAATCCGTCCGTGACCAGCAGTGTAAACGGTATCCGAACAAAAACACCAGAGGTGCAAAAAGTGGAGCCAAGTTCTTTAGCCCTAAAAAGGTGTGAAATGGGAGACGGAT
>JAGDQP010020941.1:0-32479 GCA_022664845.1 Lepisma saccharinum | reverse complement strand
GCAATAACAACCGTTTACCAAAGGATGCTATCCGAGGCAAGATCAAGTCTGTTTTCATCATAAACACTTACTTCTGAAAGATACCTTCTTATGTTGTCTTTTCAAAGTTTCTTCGGTCTTCCCAACGGTCCCTTTTCCTCCGGCTTCCCAACGAAGATGGAATGTTTCGTTCGCTTTTCCTCATTCGAGGTACATGAAGTGCCTACTTTTGGTGTCGCAATTTAATTATTCCTACCGCATCGGGTGAGTCGTGCAGTTCGGGGGTTCTTCATCATGTACCTCCTCTATTCTGAAGTAATCTCCTCCGCTTTTGATCCGTTTATATTTTCCAAGCTCTTATTTACAATCACTCGTAGTGTATGGTCATATGCTATTCAACTTTGGTAAGCATAGATTATCACCGATAAAATAACCGTTCTGAATGTTTTCAAGTTTAACTTTCTTTAATTAATCTCGATGTTAGGAGTTTCTGGACTGAATAGAAAAAATGCATTTAGAATTGAACATTACTTGTTATTTAAATTTAGCATGTAATTACATGGTACTGAAAGCACGAAACATGAAACTTCCGAATATTAACGTAGAAATAAATACCCACGACTCGCCTCATAGTAAAACCGTTTTCTCACTTGATATTGCCAAATATGTTTTCAGTTCAAAAGCTCTGTTGGGTGTTAAATGTCGTGTATAATTTTATGAAATTAGAAAATTCCACTTCCTAATATATTTAAGTTTCAAGTCATTATTTATTTAAATATTCTAAATATAGTTTGCTTTTGCCAGAACATTTTTGAATGCAGTTTATTTTCTATAGCATTATATAATTTCCGTTGGAAGTAACTAATATTTCCTTAAATTATATTTAGTTAAGTTAAGAGACGCAGCCACGGAAATTTTGATCTAATCGTATTATTAATCGTTTCTAATAAGCTTACTTCTTTCCAATTTGAATGTTTGAAAAGAACTGCATCACAAACACTATGCATACTTTCTTAATATTTAAATGAAATCGTTCATCCATTAATTGTTGTGCATTTGAAAGATACAGATGAAACCAATACGTAAAGATCGAATTGTAAAACTAGTAATGCCTGGATGTTTGTTGCTAATGTATGCATAAATTTTACCTCTCTGGTCCAGATCTCCACTTCCTGCTGCTTTCTGGAAGACCATGAAATGATGTCTGTAAAAACACTTTCTGAATACTCTGTAACAGTGCCACCGATTTAAGTTTGCATACGTTAAAGCTGCAGTGAAAAACAAAGAATTATCAACTATTTATTACCTTAAATTTACGAAGGTTACAAAATGCATTATGTAAATAGTTCACAATTAAACTGATTTCCACGACCATAGTTAATATTGGAAACACTTACGTGCAGTTAATACCACCTGACAAAATCAATGTATCATGAGTTAAATACTAGTAATCTATATTCAAGTAATATTCTCGAAGTTCCGCATTTATGTGGGTAATTGTTTAACGCGTTAGATGAAACATACTAACTTCATTTATAACGGAACAAGTAACTTAACAATTATATTCGAAAATATATTTATCGATGAATAAGATACTACCGTACCGAAACATATATAATTAAAACTTGAATCAAATTCATCATACTTGCTACAGTACAAATCACTACAGTGTCTGCTGATTGAAGGTAGTGTTGGTAGTTCCCTGTGAGTGGCGATAGGCAGACGGCGATTGAATACAGCAACGACTGCAATGCCACTGCTAAGGCTCGGCTCCGCCTAATATTATCACAAGTGTCATCCAAGATGGCGGCTTAGAGTTACTGGTGATCTAATAGGGAATGCTGAACAGATATGTTTAGCATACGGAATAATAGAGGGCGGAACAAACCTAAACTGATGCCTCCCTGTGAGTACTGACATTCTCAAACATTAACGGAAAATAAGTGCCGTGATCAAGAGAAGTAGCTCCACGTTTACTGCCCTCAGCTTGGATATGCATTACATCGACAAGACTCCGAGATCGACAGAAGGCACATTTAAGCCGTTTATTGCTAGTGTGAAGTCGTAAAGCTGACAAGTCAACATGACAATCATTTAAATAAAGGGGAATTTGAAGGTGCTATGAAATTTTCAGGATACATGGTTTTACGCAGGGAAACGAGAATCATTTTCACTTCTCCGGATGAGGATTCACTTAGTAGTCTTCAAAAATATGATTAACAACTTTCGAATAAGATCCTGAAACGTACATGCCTGATACCAAACGTACGGTATGTTTGATTAGAATGTAAAATAAGGTATTTTAGGCAACTTTGGGTCAGACTGCATGCCTGATGATGTATTGGTGTAGCTAAGCCAGAGAGAGAAAAGGGGAAAACTTGACAAAATCAAAGAACAAAATTTTGTCCACCACATAGCCCGCATCGCATCAGCGGGGTTCGAACTGACATTCCGTAGCACCAGAGTTAAATGCTCTACAGTGGAAAAACTCCCACTCTACTAAGCGTGTGTTCTCCAAGCGGTAATACAAAGAATGAAACATATTGCAAGATTTTGTTTATTTCGCTTTTTTCTTATTCCTAAATTTTGTATATTTTTCTATTGGTCTCTAAGTCATATCTCCCCTAATCGTACAGTTTCTTTTTAAGTAATCCTCATCCATATGATACAAAATCACTTATTATAGATAACTTATTAGAAGATCATAGGATAGGACGTAATTAAGACAAATTTCAAATAATTCAGTAAATGTTATTTCTCAATTTAAACAATTTAAGTTGCCATTTTACTTTTGCAACCATTGACTTATGTGATTTCTTGTAAATTCATAAAACTGCTAGATACATCCTCGATCATTGAAGCAAGGATGACTACCCAGTTTTTCTGTAAACCCTTTTCTGATGCGAACACTGCAAACAATTCCTATTATTATTAACAATGGAAATTAAAGTTTCTGTTTCTCCTTCTCAGATAGTATGCTAGCTTGTAACAGTGTTCAAACGTTCAGCTTGTTAGACGTAATATTTTTTTTTGAAATCGTTAAAAAGAATAAAGTGAACTTTCTATTACATGTTTATGGTTGTTAAAATCGGCCTAATCCGTCCTTAAGTGAAAATTGTTGGAACATACGAGGAAATTTGGTAAACTTGAAACAATCTTGAATTTTGATTCGTTGCACTTCCGCTATAGTCTCACCCTGTTTGAATTCCGGTGAGTTGATTAATTTTTAACTTCTTTATTCTAAACTTTGTCCTTGTGCCTCTAAATAATAGCTCCCTTATGATTAATTTTGAGTTTTTCGATGTGTTACTAACTTCTCGAAAATTCTCGAATTAAATCATTCCTATAATTTATTTGCTAGCCCCGACTTCCACTGATAGATTTTCTGAGATGTTAGTTGCACATGATTAATTCATGAGAAACGCTAGACGTCGTGAAACGTACATCTTATGGGAACATGATATATAAAACTTCTACGCGAACTGTGCATAAAATCATTATGTAATAAAAATTATCTCTAGACACGTGTCACTAAATTCCGTTTAGAGTTGATAAAATACATAACCGACGTTTCTTGTCAGCAGCCTAAGCATCAAAGTAATTAAAGCAACAGACAGAATGCATGTGGTTATAGGTTCAAAGACAGTGTCTGACAAGTAAAAAAATCTTCTGTACTTAAGGTCGAACGAATAAGACGCGTAATGGAATAAAGACAAGAGGTAGACAGCTGTCTACTCTAAACATTGCTTAATTCCCTTATTCAAACATGCTTACCATTCATATTCTACACAGACTACTTCAGACTTCATTGTTGTTAACTGGATTGCTTCATTTAATCTCGTTTAAACTTACTTGCCTTGAATTGGTAAACTTGGATTAAAGTCTAAAGCATGCTGCTTGAAAACTGCTATGTGGGATATTACTTTCAGTTAATTAAGGTTATATTTGGCTGGGTAAGAATTCGTATTATATCGTTAATTGGACTGAAGAAATAGATAGAGACTGTGAAATGTGTTTTGATTTAGCTCAATTAGACCTTCGTAGAAACATAGTAAAATGTGGGTGTTTAGAGCGGTACAAATTTATGGGTGCTAAAAGTTAATGATGAACAAAATAATATGGTACAGAGAATTTGGGACATGGGTCGACTAGTTAGTAGCTTGAAGACTTACCCCTACTTTTAAACGCTCAACCAATTATTGAACGAAAGGAATATGAGACTTTATTTATATTGACTGAGTTTCAAACAAAGATGTACATTTTTTTTGTTTCATAATATTCTACATTGGTATTTTAATGTAATATATGGCTCGTTCATAAAATGCTACGTATTTGTTTGCTTATTATTGTGGTTATATTAAGCTTAATATTCCAGCTGTTTAAAATTCAAAGATTCTTATGTTTTTCCCAGTTATTCAGGCATGGTTGTATTTAACCAACATATAATTACTACACTTCATACTAGGTGAATGATAAGTATGAACATATCATTCGCAAATAATCTTTGCTTTATCTGTTCGAAGAGCCGTGAGTTTCTTGGACAATGATTTCCGTATACAAAATTAGCTACGTCCTCTCGAAACATTGTTGTTTGTTGAAAGTAAATACTGTAAGAAATAAATTATTTTACTATGTTAATAAATACTTATAAAATACACATTTTGGAATAATAAACTATATAAAAGAATCATTTGAAACCTTTTGTAATTGTCTTGTAATAATTTATATGATTGAAGGAGGTTTTCTGTATTATATTTTACTGTTGCATTGATATTTACATACCACGTAAAACCAATTTTATATTATTAACAGTTTCATAAACTACTGCAAAATAATTCTGTTCATATTTGGTCATAAAAAACAGTTCGATTTTCTTCATACTGCGTATGTAATCGAGTACCTGCAATTTGTTGAAATGCATGGCTTCAAATATGAATATGACGTATGTCTGTCTGACCCTTGAAGGGTTCAAGTGACCAATACAGTTCATTACTTTAGAAATTTTACCAGAATATCTATAATTTTTGTATATGGAGAACATTTGAGATTTTGTGTATATATGGTGTTATCGCTTTTCCGAAAATATGCTGTGTTCATTTCACCCCATGTATCAGAGCTCTCGAAATTTTAATTCGTGCCATTCTACATGAATTTATCCGAAAATGAATACAACACCATTGGCTAAAATTGATGTAAATATTGTTGAGTGCATACAATATTTTTTAAGTATAAAACATAAATATTGTTAGTAGATCTATCAAAAGTTTGGAATTGTGATTAGGAATTATCTCAATTTCAATCCTTCGCCTTGTTTTAATTATTTTTGGTCACTTATTTGGACAATAACCATTATTTTCGATCGAATACGCTTTTTCTGTACTTACCGGCATGCACATGATAATATTTTGTTAAGTTATATAATTGGTAGTGTAGATTAATAATGATCTAATTTGTTTGATAGAGACGAGGACATCTTTCAAAAGATCCGATTTGTTAGATTTCAACACAAATAAAAGTATTCTACAAAGACATACATTATGCGAATAATAAATGTCACAAAATTATTAATAATTACGAATGAAAAAGGAAATAAATAAAGAGACGCTTGAATTCAGTTGACATAGCGTGCACGATATTCCCAACACATTTACGCTTGATCGTCCCATGCAAACTGTATAACTGGATTATAAAATCTAAAAATGAGATCTGCCTATTCATTACACACAAAAAAGTTAAACGAGAATGGTGAAATGTGGTTGCGTTTTAAGTGGAAAGTTCAAGAATTGATATTTTGAGCAATAAATTCTTAAGGAAGATTTGTGTAATTCCAAAATAACAGGTTCTAAATAATTTGAATTTTACAAAAGAAACTACCATGCGCGGTTGCATAAAAAAAGAGGGATGTAAAGATTTTATTATTTTTATACAAAGTAATACTCAAACTAATAGTTTAAAGATTAGGGAGATGAAATAAAGTTCATGAATAGCCAGCAAACCAAATCATTAATTATATCATAATTCGGAAGAAAACGTTTCGCTGAGTAAATGTGAAGTTGAACTATTTAATTATTTTTATGTTGTTGTTTTTTTTTTTTTTCGTAGAAATATGTTCGTCTGCACATGGATCTACGTAGCCGAAACCGTTCGAAACGCAGGTTCGAACTTTAGGCCATAATGTAACTTTACTACATTTGCATATACATCTAATAGAAACAAGTCTTTGTTTTGTTACCTGTCCCATTCCTTCCCTTGGAAAATCGGTAGCCGGCAAAAATTATCTCCCATACTTGTTCCGCAGTTAGGCATAACTGCCTTCTCAGCAGTGTAATTTAAAGGACAACCATGAGACTGCTTCGTATTTCTGTCAAGTTTCATATCCCGTCTACTTCCACAAGTTAACACAAAACTGCTTATGCTTACACTGTAAATCGCCGCTATACGACCCCATAACGACAGAATCTTCAAAATTCTAAAGAATAAATCTAAGGATCCATGTTTTCAAGCAACAATGCATGATAATTTCTTTCAGAAATTCCAAATTATTAAGAAATACTATTATTTGCAATAGAACAAAATTCCTTCAAAAATTACTTACTCCAAATATCAATACTTGAAATTTCAACTTAAAACGCAACCACACTTTACCATTTTCGTGTATTTATTTCTTATTTTATTTTATTTCATTTTTTATTTTTTTATTTTTTGCGTGATGAATAGGCAGAACTAAACATCTTTCAGATTCCATACTCCAGTCGTAGAACTTGCATGAGGACGATCAAGCGTAAATGTGTGTGGAATATTGTGCATATTGTGTCAACTGAAACCGAGTCGCCGTAGCTCAGTGGTTCCCGATCCGGGTGGTCGAGCGGTCTAGCACGATAATCTGTCGACTCAAGAATCGTGGGCTCAAATCCCACCTCGGGCATGGATGTTTGTGAGTGTGTTTTAACATACAACAATATACACATCTTAAAATCAGTTGAGAACATTACATACTAAAGTCGATTAGACCCAAAATGTTTATTTTTAAAAAAAAATCTGGTATGACGTTGGCGTAGCAATCGGGAGGTCCTGGGTTCGATCCTACCGGCCGACCATCCTGACTGAGGTTTTTCCAGGGTTTTTCCTCAGTCACACCAGCTAAATGCCGGGATGACACCTTGAACATGGGCCCTGGCCAACACCTTCCCGAATCCTTCCCTCTCCTCTATCCCGGGATGAGTCTTAGATGCCTAAAGGCCATAAATAAAATTGACTGTCAACAGAATTCAAACGTGTCTTTTTTTCTTTCGTTTTTCACTCATAATTATTAATAAGGTTGTGACATTCATGATTTCTATATTTAGAAAAAAACATCACAAACACTTTGTATTGATAAATTATTTTAGTAAACAAGAACCGTATTCAATCTTGTTTCCATTAAGCTTTTGTTTTGTGCCTTTAAATTTCATCAAGTTGATTCCTAGTAGGGACTCAGACGCGGAACTCTAACTCTGTCTCATGACCTGACATATGTAACCGCTTGACAACTGCGGTAGTCTACTGCAATGTTTACATGATTAATCATTGCCATCCACCATTGCAATAACATTCTTTCTCATTGTTAACAAATAAATAATTCGTTGAATGTATACCAGTTCGGAGGATAGCTCTGACTCCTGTTGGTTATGCAACAACGCATTTTACTAAACAAAATCATTCTGCAAATGGAATCTGTTTGAGAAACCGACTTGGCGTAAACGAATTATTGTTACCTGCTTTGTAAGTAGTTAAGATGATGTACATTTTGACCTTCCTTTACTTCACAGAATTTCTTGGAATCCCTTAGTTTCTTTGGGGAATCCTTTGCACAGCCTTCACAAAATTTCGAAATTTGAATTTTTGGATAGAGTAGGAAGCTACATTGACCCTGCAGTTCTACTGTTAATATAAAGGTAAGCAAGAAAGTTCTGTAGCTTTTTCACCCACCACCTTCGAACATCGATATGTCACCTAAGACGTACCTGGAAGATCAAAAATAGTCCTCACCAGCATCGACGACCTTCTGCCAACGTTATGGAAGGCCATGGATTCCATCGCGGTAGAACTCGGTGGGTCGTGAAGCGAAGAAGGTATTAAGTGTATTTTGCACCTCTACTATTGATTTGAACTGGCGTCCTCTAAGGTGATTGTCCAAGGTATGAAACAGGTGAAAATCGGACGGTGCAGTGTCCGGGGAGTATGGCGGATGCAATAGTGTTTCCCATCCAAAGCGTAGAATGGTGTGCTGGGTCATCGTAGTCAAGTGGGGTTTAGCGTTGTCCTGTAACAGGAGGACCCCTTTGCGATTCAGAAGTGCTGGCTCTAGAGTTTTGAGTTTTTTTTTAACACGGCTCAACTGCTGACAGTACACAGTTGCATTGATGCTCTGACCAGCTGGTAGCAGTTCCCGTGCACGATACCGTAGGCAGTCCACCAAACACACAGGAGAACCTTCTTCTGGTGCAGTGCTGGTTTCGGCTGTTTTGGAACCGGTTCATGGGATGCTAACCAATGATGACGGCGCCGTGGAGCTTCATACAGGACCCACTTCTCATCACATGTCAACATCCTGTCCAGAAATGGCTCCTTCCTCAGACGAGACAGCAAAGAAACACAGGTGCCTTCTCACGTTGCCTTCTGGTAAGGAGTCAAATCATGTGGGACCCATCGACCCAACTTGTAGTGCTTTCCAAGTTGATGGAGGCGCTGCCGAATGGTTTCTCCACTCACACTGAATTGTAGTCCCAGTTCCTCACATGTCTGGCCACAGTTCGTCACCGTCCTTAAATTTGGTAAACCACCGCTGCACTGTCCGCGTAGTCACGACACCCTCATCAAAGGCATGGCATATCGTCCGCCCTGCTGCAGCTGCGTTTGACCCCAGTTTGAACTCGTACAGCATACAAGCCCTTATTACACTCTGTGGAGGTCCAATGTTCACTCTGTGCTTCCGTACCTTCACGGTGTAACTGAACTGCCACAACCAGGTAGTATGTTGGCTATACGCACACCAACAACTGACCTTCGCCTGATCTCCATTCGCATTCAATTCACGGTTTGAGGGCCAATTGAACACCGACCTCCACAAAAAGCGACAAAACTTTCTTGGTTCCCTTTATAGTATTGGAAATATCAAACTCTAAAGTATGTTTTCCCACGTTTTTGGCAGTCTGTAGCTCCGAAACTAAGCGGAATTGACAAATTATAAAGAAAAATGTTCTCTTTATTTTGATGAGAACATTTCTTTACTAGAGTTTTGACAATGAATTTGTGTCCACCCTATATATATATTAAACATACGGGAACTTGAATGTGGTCACTTACTATGCATTTGTGGCAGCATTATGGCTGTTCTACATTTTCGTTGCTATTGTCTTGGTAGAGTTGTGAGAGACAATGTGTGGGCCATATGATCTTTGAAGGGCCACTTAATACCCGCTTTAGTGACGCATCTGAGATTGCTCAGTCACTGTTTACAACATGACTTACGCCCGTTCCAATAATAACTGATATATTTGATGTAGTGTATTTAATTTTGAATTCAATTTTCTT
This sequence comes from Lepisma saccharinum, assembly GCA_022664845.1. Classification (NCBI taxonomy): domain Eukaryota; kingdom Metazoa; phylum Arthropoda; class Insecta; order Zygentoma; family Lepismatidae; genus Lepisma; species Lepisma saccharinum. The sequence goes on along the minus strand of JAGDQP010020941.1, from coordinate 22,927 downwards.
TATTTTTATGTACTTGCTGTTTGTAATGATTTGAAAACTTGTAATTATTTTCTGTCACATTTATTCGTTTCTATTCACTATTTTTTCTAACATAAATGGTACCGTACGTATACGTTCTTCACACTTATATTAAATCGTGCTCCATTAAATGTTGTGTATCTTAAAATTAAAGAAGGAAACAACATGTAAAGATCGGATGGAGAAAATAGTATGGCTTGAATGGGTGTTGCTAGTGAAAGCATAAACTTTACCTCTGTGTTATATGGCTCCGTTTTTTTATATTCTCCACAAGACCAAGAAGTGATGTCCGTGAACACACTCTCCGAGTGCCCTTCAAAAGTGCAAGGAATTTCATCTTTCACACCTTAAAGCTGCGGTTGAGAATAAAGAATTAGCAACGATTAAATTCCTTACATTTTAAATTGTAAAAACCTTCCTGAACTATAATAATTTTCTATATAACTAAAAGCGTAGCCAAACTGAACACTTTTAGTAAAAAATATATTTATCGATGAATAAAATATGTAAGTTCCGAAATATTTGTGTACAAATCTTGAATGAAGTTCGTCATACTTGGCTCCCTACAAATTCCAACATTGTACGGTGAGCGAAAGAGGTGTTGGCAGTTCCCTGTGATTGTCGATAAACAGACGGCGACAAAATAAAGATACAACTGCAATGTCGCTGGGAGGGCTCGTCTCGCCTAATACGAGTATCATCACAAGTGTCATCCAAAATGAAGGATTAGAATAAATGCAGTTACTAGTTGTTTATTAGGGAAATACCAGTGGTCGAATTGACAAATATTAACTAGGAGGATAGAATACTTTCGACGATCCATTTCATTGCTAGCTATGCGGCTGACATACGTTGTTTAAGCCTGCTAACTTTAAGAGATAAGATTACTGGCACGTGCCTTGTTAAGTAGCTATGACATGAAGCAGTTGCATAAATCACAAGATATATAAACAGCCCAGAGAAAGGCACAGCAAGACTAAAATGGTAACTTCTGCTTGTAATAACCACAAAGACAACATAGCACAAGATGGGATCGAATCAGGGACCCCACGCATCAGAGATGAATGTTCTACCAATGATCCAACGCGGCCCCGACTAAGACAATGTATACTTCGGTTATAATATATAATAAACTGATATTATATATATTTCCAAGATAAAACTCAATATTTAACAAGTAAGCCACAATTGAATTTGCACAAGCAGAACAATTGGGACCGTAGAATGTACCTAAAAAGTATGACCATAAAATTAAACAAGGAAGCGAGGAAGAATCTGCATAACAGAGCAAACAAACAAACGCACACAAGTCCATTTTAAAATAAATAAAATTGGTTCGTTTTTAGACATGAATGAAGAGCTGCATCGAATAATACAAAATAACTTTGTTATATAAGTTCTTATCCCATCGTAATACGTACTTCTGTCAAAAACGTACTTCGCGTAAATCACTTCAGCTCTTTATTAAAGCCCTATAAAGAAGGAAGCATTTTTATCTAGAAATGGAATTATGTGCTTTTGTTTGTTTGCTCCTCTCAGAGTAATGAGACTGCTCTCTTCTCAGAGAATAGAAAAATATAATGTAGCCATGAAGGAAATACAACGGATCGGGATAAGGGTAAAGCCGAATCTTAACTGGAAATCCAGATTCCATGTCTGAATATCGTATCGATTATAGAGATTATTAGGAATAAAATACCGATGGTATGTAGTAAGAGGTCTGTACCGGCTACCGGCTTTAAGCACAAATACCGTTTGTTTATCCTACCATAAAAGTTAATCAAGACAGGCCATAGTTTAAAATTAAAAGTTACACCTTTTGTACAAATTTAACTACTGAATATCAAAACCACATTTGAAGTAGCACACAAGCTTTAGCTGTTATTGAGTACTATTTCATTTATTACATCAGCTATATTTCTAAGAAAATACAATTTTTTTCTTCAATATGCAGAATTTTAAGGTAGAATGAAGTCGAACATTGGAACATGTGAAATTCAAATACTAGAAGTAAATGGTTAAAATGTAGATCTGTTGAGGAATATAAAAAGTCACATTTCATCACTATTTAATTTTCTGTATTCTGCTATTTCTTTCTATTCTAATGATTTCCTGATTTTCCTACTCGTTTCTCTTTTTTCATATTTTACCTATTTTTGCGTTTTCTTTCTAAATACTACTCATCCCCAGGAGTCACAAATAATTATTATATATAATTGATAGCAATATCGTATGACAGTACCTAATTAAAACAAAAGTCAACCAATTCTGTATATTATTAATTCTTAGCTTTAGCGATACTCACTTGAGAATATGTAAGATTTTCCACTACAATAAATGCGTCTATTTTCACGTCTAACACACTCAAACTTATTTTTCGTTCTCGAAGAAACAAGCAGTTAAAATGGATCAATAAAAATTAAATGACGAAAACAATTTTAAAGTACAACAGTATTAGTCATGTACCATTCTTCATATACCAATTACCATTAAAATTCTCGTTTTCTAACCTGGCAGGTAAATCGGCTGGAAATAATTTAATATACAGCAAATTCCACGTCTACTTGTATAAACATATGATTATCTTCACAGTAATATTTTAATGAAAGTAAACATATGATTATCTTCACAGTAATCTTTCTATTCTGCAGAGACAATGCGAAACAACACATATATCTTCCTGCCTGGTTGACAAATAGGATTTCAGAGAAATATACGTTCCACGTGTTTCTAGAAATTTCCTAATGGGCTGTAGGTTTCGAGGATGAAGATTTGTATAAATTATTAGCAGTGAGATAATGATTGAATCTAATTATAAAATTGTTGATGGTAGATTATACAACGAGTTTTGAAATCATATTAACAGTAATTATATAAAAATCAAATTAAACTGAATTGTATTATAGATACCGTACGCTTCATGAAATATATGACATTGTGGGAACGTCTGTAGCCCAACTCGTAAACTCTCACTGAGCAATCCAAGAGGTTTTAATAAAGTGGAAACAAGGTGGACCCAGGACCTTAAAAAATCCCTTGTCCCCCATTGACTTCGCCAACTCTCTCAAGACAATAGAAATTAAAAAGTAGAGCATTCATAATGCTTGCCCAAATGTATTTCAAGTGGCCAAATTCTATTTCAAATATGTTTAAAACTAATTTTGAGGTACGAGCTTCTGCACTATTTGCACATATACAAACTTACAAAATTAAGTAATTAAGTAAGTCCTTTCATACCTACAATTGTTTGCTTTCCGACACGGAAATTTACTTCAAGATGGGAAAATATTTCTCGAAATAACTAAAAAGGATTGAATGTACCCTATTTTGAGGTATGATTACTAAAGCAATTACGTGCCTTTTTCAGAATCCAATTATTGATTTTCTTTTTAAACGAGAAACAAACGGGAGTTGATGCTTAGTTTGAGTAATTAGGTCTCTGCCGAAAGTGGGGCTATTCTAAGCAATATTAGTTCCATATTGAACAAAACACTTGATCCTTAGTAAAAAGGAATCTATCACGCTTTAACGTTTAACTATGCCCGTAAACGCACGTGTGTGTGCTTCTGGGGTATGTAAATACTACCACGGAAAATATAACTTAAATGTTAACAGTAAATCATTCACTTCATATACAGGAATTATAAAGCAGAATTCGGATAAGGATAAAATATCATTCAAACATTTTGCTTTGTTCCATGATTGCATAGAATGTTAAAATTTAAATAAGTTTAATGATAATGTTCAAATACATTTCTTCCATGCAGTGACGTCATTTCAGTTTTTGCTTGGCGGTGGGGCAAGATAATTTAAGGAAGACTTTTTATGATATATCGTTTCACGCATCCAACCTATTTCCAAATGTAGTTTTTACTCTGCATATACGTAGATATTTTCAATTAATATGACAAGGATAAAAAGCCACACAATAAAAATAATAATCGTTAACTTTTTGTTAAGAGTTATTTAAAGTAGGTAAAAAGCTTTAATATATCGAAAACTGCTTTGCTTAATATTCGCTTAATTTTAGCAATCATTAGCGAGACTGTCAATAGGAATTTTCTTTCCACTCCACAGCTAATTCATCAACGGGGCGAGTCAATCATCGGACATTGAATGAATGTAGTTTTTTGCTCCTTTAAGAACACAAAAATGCATTCTTTAGAGGAAATGGTAATCGACAATGTGACAAAAATTCCCAATAACAAGATAAGAATAAATAGCCGATTAAACAGCCTTCTATACTGTGGACATATCACATTGAGCTCAACGTCTTAAGGTAAACAACACTAAACTATCCGGAATAAAGTTAGACTAGAGGCAGAAATCTTACACCCGCTTACAATTTGGCATTATAGTAGAAGAAAGAAACTCAGTAAATAAGTCCTCATCGAAGTAGGAATAACAGCGTGGGGTTTCGTTTTCGATAACAAAAGCTCCACAACAACTCAACCAACTAAGAAACGATATTCTTCATGATGTCACGGACAAAGCAAATATTATAGTGTAAAAAATCTTATAATGATGTGATCCCACAACTTGAGTAAAAATTGAATCTATACATCGAGATATACAAAAAGGATAAACTATTTTACATTGGACTCACAAAACCGGAAAAAAGAAACATACGAAGGCAATAGCACCGGACTTCCTCTGAACAAAACAAAATTTTCAGTTCTTACGGAGAGGGAAGACAAAACGTATAAACAAAAATTAAAAAAAGTGGCCTGACTTAATTTGAATTAAAATTTGAATTTAATTCTTAAGGCTTTAGAGAAACTTGACTTTAGCCGGATGGATGAAAATGGAATGATAGGTGGAATGAAGAAAGTGGGAGGAAGCGGGAGAACCCCGAGAAAACCCACGCACATGACCTTTGTCCATCACAAATCGCACATGGCACGATCAGTGTTTGATCCGACGAACCGAAGTACCAGAGATGAGCACTCTAACCGTTAGGTCATCGCTACCCCGGCCTTCCTTGAGGCCACCCCACCTTTTCGGGAAAACCAGGACTTGTTAGACAAGTTGGAATCGTTCTCCTCTGCTATACGCAAGACCACAGGCTCAACCTCCGTAGAAGTTCATGAAGCGAAGGTTGGCAAACCATTTTATCAAACATCTGTAGGTCCAGTTCTTAAAAGTTGACTGACTTACTTTATACGTTAACAACAGTTTAACAACCAACGAAGCACTAACTGCGAATACTAACAAAATAGCAATAATATGCCATTAGAAATAATAATATTAGAATATAGTCACATTGGTGCTGTCGAGAGCAAGAGATGTGTAGAAACTAACCAACCAGAAAACAAAGAAATATCGAATAGAAGTCCCATAGTTATGACTTCACACGACATGACTCTGAACCAAGAACCACTAACAAAAAATACGCTATAAGCCTCAGAGAATAAAAGCTTAAACAGCAGTTGGCCTCACTAAAAGGAATAAAAATTGGTGCTTATATACACTAAGGGAATACCGTACCATAAAATAAAGAACCCAAACTGGAATGCCAACAGTGATGGTTAAGGGAAGTCCGTTCTTCATGTCCCATGCCAGACTAAGATCTAAAATAAACAAACCGATATATATAGTTATAAAAAATGAAATATTAACTTGATAATTTTAGCAATTCCAGTATTTTTTCTTACAGTTTACTGTTTCTCTTGTATTAATAAATAACATTCCTAAATATATTAAATTTTATTTCACTCCTCTTTTATTTTACCATTTTAATAAACATATGTGTGCTCTCACGGCGCGAAACGGGAAAGACAAGCAATGCTGCTGAATACTCTTGTGTCAATGCACGTCCTTTGAGAATCACTTATGATAAATCTAGTCAATATTGAACAGGAACCGCACAGGATTTCTCCGCGATCCAATATTTTAACTCCATGTATACGTAATGCAGAATTATTCCTGAGCGATATATAGAACGGGAAAGAGTATGTAGATATAAACCTCTTTACAGAGGACGAAGCGCACTATAAGTAAAAATAAAAACACTGCTTAAAATATTTTTCTCGTTTTCGATTTTTTATGAGGGCTCCAAATTAACTACTGTAACAGGTAATAAAATTACAATAACGTACATTGAGTAGCACCTTACAATTATTTGTTTTAATTATAAATTTGGTTCCGCACTTCTAAAAAGAGAATCGAAATTTAAAAAGAAACAAGTATTTTTCATTACTTTTAGTGTTGGTGTTTTGCTCCATTTTTCAGTCGGTTCCGTTGTTCAGTTTTTATGTCGGTTTAACTTGTCTTTTTAAAGTTTTTTTTTAAATGTTTAGATCATTTATATTCTCAAAATCATGAGAGGCAATTGCCCCTTTAAATTACACCTCTGCTTTCATGTCACTTTTCATCAGTTGACTGCAGGAAAAATGAACAACTTCTTGGATTTTACTTTCCTTTTCTAAAGCTTCATATATTTCTGTTTTTTTTTTTTTATGTATCTTCCTCTAAACGTTTTACAAGTTCTTATGATTTTCGGAAGATCATCTGTCTCATTTTCTGGAAATATAAATTTTGGCGACGAACAGTAATATTGGAAGACCGAGTACGCTTCTTCCCCAGAGTTTTGTTCCATTTAAACATTTTTATTCTTGTCACACAAAGGTCTTTTTTTAGGAATTAATTTCATCATCAGACAATCTATTTTTATCACTATATGTGTAATCAGAGTATTGGCTACTATTTACATTTGATTCATATTCAGATTGTGGCTGAGTTGGTAGAACACTCACCTCTGGTGTTAGGGGTCGTCGGATCGATCCCTGCTCATGTCATGTGGGCTTTGTGGTGGACAAACACCTTGTGCGTGGGTTTTCTCGGGGTGACCCCGTTTCCCCTCACTTTCTTCATTCCACCAATTCATCCCATCATCATCCATAAGGTCTGAGCCATAGTTACTTAAAGGCCTTAAAATAGATTTAAAAAATCAAATTCAGATTCTAAACTTTTTTTTTATGGAAAGCAAGAATTTGGCGTAAGAATCAGCACCGTTTCTGGTATAAAAACATTAACTTTAGTATGCGTTAAAATACAAGCAAATTGTAATTAATATTATGGAAATATGATACTATAGACGAGAATAAAAGCTGACGTAACTATGTTCCTAGGGTATATAAGTTACAATTCATAGATGTAAAATATAATTGCATGGCTTAACCAGAGCACCCTCCACTAAAGCCGCACACGTGCAAGGGTGACGTCACGATCAGGCGGCAATACAAGTCACCTTTCGCTATCCTCGGAATATAACATACCACGATACGACATCGTGCGAAATTCGCTGCAAATATTATCCTCCATTTATTTCTCTGCTTAATTGACTTATTTTGTAGATGCAGAAAAGTGACATACGTATTGCATTTTTTTTTTTTTAGTTTTGCGTGACACTGACAATGTGAAATATTCAAAGGGGTTGTCAAAACTCTGGTAGAAGGCCGTCTTCATTCAATTGTTAACTCAGACAAGTTAACTTTACGGTTGCACTACTTGTACGGTTATTTGTTTCTTGTATCATCATTAAAGGCAATTCAATAAAACCTGTGTGGCTTGATTGTACTCGATATATTACAAAGTACCTAAAGAATCTTTTATACGGCACTTTGTTGACTTAGTACAAATATCACTACATTCACTTCAACTCCATTACAATATAGCCCCGGTGATTCTTATTATATTTACAACTATACATTCATACACATAACTCCATACGACCTACACCATAATACTTTTTACACATGGAATATCATACAATATTTACATACACATACATAATTTTACAATATATTATTATTACAATTCGCAACAGCAAACTAGACTGACTAACTTTTGAACATACAATTGACAAGATGGTTTGAATTTACAATACAAAAATATCAATTTAAATTATAGCACGTCAAATATTTCATGTAATTTATGCATATTCGTTGGCCGAAACAGACTTGCATTAACTAGAATTTTCCAGGCTGTCAATACTAATATCAAATTGTATTTGTTGGTTATAACATAGATTGAAAATTAATGGCAATGATTATTAAAAAATACGGAAGTATCTGAAAGTCAACACGTGAGTTCCCGGGAAATGAGGGGAGTTGGTCACTCTACATACAACTAATGTGCCTCAGAATTTAGTAACTGAAAATTTAGTTTCAACAACTCTATTAGTTTTTACATTTCGGAAAAGGTTGTGTATTTTCTCTTGCTGCCCTTCCGAATTTCCCTATTATTTTTTGCTCTGCAGTAATTGTTCAAAAGAATATTTGTGGCACTCCAACACACAACACATGTAATACAATTTAATTGATGGCCTGCTTCACAGCACAACCAGTCATCATCATATTTATCCAATACAAATCTTTCAGTCATAGAAGTTACAATACCACGTTGATTAGTTTCTTTCAAAAATAACTCCTCTGCTTCTTCTAAAATCTTTTTAACAAAACAATACACAATCAACACAATATTTACAATAATTTCTCGAGGATATAGCAATCCACCTCTATCCAATTTTGAAATAAGAATGCTTGCATCAGAATTAATTACCATCTTTCTATCAACAGTAACTTTCCTGAAACATTCTTCATATTTTAGATGCTTAAGAACTGCCGATAACAATACCCTGAAATGTACGTAATCACTGGAAGGTCCTTCAACTTTGTATCCTCTATTTCTTTCTCGCTAAGGATAATACTCTCCGGATTGGAATAAATTGAATCCGAAGACGAGTTACTGATGCTATCATTTTCAGGAAAAACAACGCTTGCCGATGTAGTTTTAAAATTAAATTTTAAAGCGCTCGGCAAACGCAGTTTATTTTCAACCTCAAATATTTGTCTCAGAGAAACATTATAGTTACAACCAGCCAATTGCCTGTATTTTCCAAACCTAGCTTCAAGAGCATCAGTTTGAAATTTTCCAGGTAGTATGTAGGAAGTTTCTAGCTCTGTGGCACAATAGTCTGCTAATTTCAATACAGCATTTGTGCCATGTCCCAGGGCCAACATTATTTCTTTACTGAGAGCTTTGATTCCCAGATTATCCCACAAATCAAGCCAAAACAAAAATTTATCTAAAACTACACGTTTCTGATCATTTGCGTTATTTGTGAGTGGTTCTTCCATTTCTTCCCTGTGTCGTTTACCTTTACATGGCGTCTTAACATTTATTATTTTCCAACAAGTTAAAATTATTTTTATGAAATAAGCTGTTTCTTCATAATGCGGTATGTTTGTAGTTCGACCTAATATTAACAAAGCTTGGATTACGAATGCATTAATGATTTCACACTTTGACGCTCTAAGTTTGAGGGCTAAAGTGTTTTCACAGAAAGATTATATCTAAATTTCAATAATTTACTGTGTTCTAAATTATGCAGTGATCTAACACTTGCGAAAGAAGTAGTGTCAATTTTACTATTTTCAAAGTTCGGATAAGACAGATTCAGATTTGGGTCTTTCAAATTTATCCAATTGTTTCGCACGCATTTCAAAATATGAACAATGGCAATTAAAAAGAACAAAGGTCTGGTGGCATCTGATGGCTGAAGGATGAGGGAAGACAATGCTTAACTTACGTGGACTGGCAAAATATGAAACAGTTTTACGATTAATGGATTATCAGTAATTATCGATACAACTTTAAAACCATTTCTTTCCAGTCCAACAATAAGATTTATCACAACAGAGTACAATATGTCTGCGTTGATTTTATTCACAGGTAATATGTGAACATCCTTGAAAGTAGAAAATATACTTCCTATCATAAAAATATGCGCACTGGTTGCGAGTTGAGTAGCATTAAAAGCGTTCCCAACAATGTTACTCCCTTTGAAATCTGCTAATGCTAATCATATTAATCTAACATCTAACTTCATCCATCATTAATATAACATGTTTTTCACTATCCTTGATGGAAGGAAGTTTCTCTCCTACATATTTAAGGAAATGTTCATCGCGTTGCTCCAGATTAGGATTTGTTTGAACAGAGTTACAAAGCTTCCTCAACGTAATGTCACCTGGTAAAATTACACGATTTGAAATTCTTACATATCTGTAAGCACACGGTGATATAAGGTGCAATATTGAAGAAAATATCAAAGTGTCTGTGTCGTATCTATAACGATCTTTATTACATACTGTTAATTTAATTTGGGATAGAACAAAGTCTAGAGACTGCTTATTTTCCACTTAAACTGACTGCTTCATATATTCTACAAGGTTAGTAACAATTTCCAAAACTTCTGAACACGACAAACTACTTAATTCCATGTTTTCAATAAATTGAAGCACATTTTCGACTTCAGATAGCGTAGTAATTTTATCTATAAATTGACGTTCTTGACGTTTGTCTTGCTTTTCCTGGGGCGACGTTCGCGTCGGTATATTTGCATTACTTGACGTCAGATAAGATGGACAACCGGGAAATTGCAAGGGACAGCATCGGGTCTCAACCGTGACCTTTCAAGTCGTGCTGTAACTATCTGACCAGTCCGAGAGTCGGTAGCATTTGTCTCCCACTCAACATCCCCTTCTTTAAAGTGCACATGGCAAACCTATGACAGAATAATAATCCCTGATATAATTTTATAAAGATATAACGCATGCACGTCACAATAATAAAAGTATTACGAATTAATACTTGGAATATTTCCTTCTACAGTAGTTTAAACAAGAGTAGTTTTAAGCTTGCACTAGAATAGTTTAATACAATAACTCTAATTTTGCTTTATTCTGATTTATTGCAGTAGATAAAAATTAAAGTAATTTACATAAGTGAACCACACAGTTATTCGCTACATACCACGTAATTTCGGCTGTTCGTTTTCGTCCCATCGATTTACGGCAAATGGATCCGAGATCGAAGTAAAAGAGTTTATTTACATGAAGCGCTCATTACATGTTATAGGGATTTTGTTACTGGAAAAGTAATTTCTGGGGGAAGGGAAAGATTAGGTAACGACCGGGACCTTTGTCTAGACACCATACAGGCATTCGTCTGGTGAAACTAAGGAAAATCCTGGAAAACATCAGTCTCTATGGCCGGTAGCAAGATTAAAACTTGTGTTTTTTTTTTTTTTTTCAATAAGGACAAATATTATTCATATTATTGCCGTGCACTGTCAAAAAAATGCGCTTCCTTCTTTAAACGAGTCAATTTTTTTAACACTCCTATACTTTTCTTCTCATTCTTATTCTTATATCATTAACATTTACACAGAAATTAGAGCTTTAATTAGTGATTTCAATAGCCTAGGCAAGAAGAAAAATTAAACGTGAGGCGAAGGAGGTTGTCTCGCTGATAGCCTTTTACTTTAACAAAGAGTTAGGAAGAACATGAAATATTTCACATTGCTCGCTTTATATTGAGGCTCGATGCAAACGTGAGTGCACTGGAATATACCAGAACATCTCGTGCAATTGTACAATTGCAAAATGATCAAATGTAGCCGCATTTAAGGCGTACATTTTTTTACAGTGAACGATTTTCTTTAATTTATAAAATGTAACATATAACTCTCAACACAGCTCAGTTTTTGGCGTGGGATATTGGTAGCGTTCTTAAGTATTAGGGTCAATTCATACCAAATCAACCAACCAATTTTAGACTTTAGGTTTTACAAAATGTGTGAAATTTAGTAATTATGTTCTATGCATCAATATGATCAAAAATATAAAATTTCATGTTTTTGACACTTTTGGTTTTTGAGTTATAAAATGTTAAAAATAACAAAAATTGACTTATTTTTTATGCGTTTTGAAACATTTAAAAGAGCTAAGCTCAAAAACTATTTGTCCTAGGCAGCTCAAACTTGCACTAGAATTTCCAGACCTGTAATTTGATGTATTACTTGACTTTATTAGACCAATCACCGAGCCGCCGTAGCTCAGTGGTAGAGAGTTGCAGTGGCATTCGGGAGGTCGTGGATTCGATTCCAGCGGCTGACCATCCTGACTGAGGTTTTTCCAAGATTTTCGTCAGTCAAACCAGGTAAATGCCGAGATGGCACCTTCAACCTCCCGGCCGACACCTTCCCGAATCCCCCTCCTATTCTTGCCTTACAGGAAATCATTTACTTACAGGTTAATGAAAATACCAGATTTAGGCTAGTACTTTATTATAATAATAAAGTGGTAGATTATTAGCCTACAACTAAAATAATTTCATTCTAAGAATTCTTACTGCGTTTTTTAAATACAGAGATCAGGCTGGACTGACTACTTTTTACTAGTTTTGTTCTACAAAACTTTTTTAAATTTGAATTATATTTATGGTCTTTAAACATCTAAGACTCACGCCGGAACAGGAGGGGGATCGGGAAGGTGTCGGCCGGGACCTAGGTTGAAGGTACTATCTCGGCATTTCCCTGGTTTGACTGACGAAAACTTTGAAAAAACCTCAGTCAAGATGGTCGGCCACTGAGATCGAACCCACGACCTCCCGAATGTTACGCCAATGCTCCATCACTGAGTTACGGCGGCTAGTTTTGTTCCACAATATAACTGAAATGAAGATACTGGATGCCACATTTTTACCAATTACATTACTTTGCTAAAAGCCATTATGCGTACTGCCGTTTAAGCTTGTTAAACACGTTATGCATATTGCATAATTGGCAGCGTACTTATGTTATACAACCATTTTTTGCAACATAATCCCATTGAAATACCATCATTAAACCTGGCACATGTATTCTAATCTAAAGCACATTGAACATATAGATATTTATGTATTTTAAACGTAGATTTTTATTTTTTAGTAATAACTTCTTTATCCTAAAATAAATACTAGCCCACAACGATGTTGCATTTGACTAGTTGCAGAACACTTTAGGATTTTGGTGAGAAGAGCATTAGCTTGCTTTTTTTTGTTAAGTTGCTCAGCTCAAAATATTACTAGTGAGAGTTATAAACATAGATACCTGTAATACAGCTGTTAAAGTAATTCATTTATTGTAAGAGAAAAATTACTTTTTAAAGACATACTTTTCTTAAACAATTCGTATTAAAAAGAAAAAAAAATATTTCGTTTATCCATGACTAAAAACAAAAGCATGGGGGGCGCTCTCATATACAGTCACTTTATAAACTCTTCAATTGAGCCCCATTCTTTTCTTTTTAGTCATGGTTAAACAAAATTATTTTTTACGTTTTCGTACGGATTGTTTAAGAAAAGTATGTCTTTAAAAAGTACTTTTTAATTATTTTTTTGAGTTATTTCTGTGTTGGGATACTTTTTCTTAAGCTCATATTTTGTGACCTAAATCCTAAAGTGTTCTGCAAGTAGTCAAACCCAATGTAGATGCAGGCTAGTATTTTTTTAGGATAAAGTAGTCCATATTAAAAAAATATATATGCTTTTAAAATATAGAAATATATGAAATTTACAATGGAATATTGTATTGTCACCCGATTTACGTCCCTGTGGAAAATTTTATCGTTGATGATTTGGTTTCATTTCAATATCTAAACAGTAAGTTATCAACCGTGCATTTAACACCTATGCACATATTAGATATTAGATAAAATGTTACCTCGCGTCCATAGAAATCACTCACAAACCATCATCGGTTCACCTTACCCAGATATTTTATCACTTATATATCACTTACATGCCTTGGAACAGAATATCAGTCAAATAATTTACTTATATTTGACTGTAATTTCACATGAAAACATACAGAAATGTTTGTTAGATTTTTCAGTTAAGCATGTTTAAAAGCATTTTACTCAAAATACAAAAATGCTTTAAATAGTATTAATACCGTTTTTAAAACTATTTAACTATTGGTTGTAAATATTGTAGACATAGATATACTACTCGCATGACTTTTCGTTAGCCTAAAATCATGTTAAGATCCTACTTTTGTATTTTAGCATATATTATTATTATTATTATTACTATTTAAGGAATTTTAGGATCGTAAACGAATACATTTTATTGCCTAAAAATCCGAGATATGAATATGCATACAAACACACAATTATTGGCTATTAAACTTTCATAATTGTCATCATTGATAAGAAATGATTTGAAATAATATTGTATTGAGATCTAAGCAGTAGTTAATGTCCCATCTCAAATTTTAGTTTATTATTAATTATACGTTTTTTACTAGAAAGATTTCAGTTATTATTAGACTGCAACTAGATAAAAATTTAAATTATGAATTGGTTTTGCATTAATTTAAAAATCGTTGAAAGAAACGTCTCATGAGAAGATACTAACAGTTCACTCACTACCAGTAACTAGCTTCTTACCGCAGAATATTCTGTAGGAGTAAATGTTTTTAGTATACTTTTAATCCACTTATCGCGCAACTCCGGATTTTTTGGGAATTTGAAGACGTGAGCTTTGTTTCTTTCATCATAGTTTCAATTACAATTTCGTACTGAATATTTCAATACCATGATGATATCAGCACAAAACTGTATTTGATCGTATTACATTTAAAAAACTGCTCACACTATGATTAAAACGCTAATGCACACAGCATAACCATCCACTACACAAAAAAGACTGAAGTCGGGGGGGAGAGGAGGGGTGTAAACTAGAAAGTGAAATCTTAAAAGCACACAAACTCTGAGAGTAGTAAATTCTATAACGGTCGCCTCCTGGTCCCTACGTCATTTTATGACCCTATGGAGGCGAGAGGCTTTAGTGGAGGGGGCGTTGGCTTAACCCCATGTGCAAGAACACACTGAAAATTGAAGTTACTGATGAGGACGGAGATACGTGTGAACAGAAAGAAAAATACCTTAAGAAGAAGAGGCAATGGGCTATTCAGATAGCCCACCTGCACAGTTGAGTGTTAATAGCAGAATATGCAATTCTATTTTGCACAACCGATTTCTGTATTTGTTTGTAAATTCATTGCATCTAAGATGAATATCTCAATTAGCTGTAAAACCGCTTCTGATCGGAAGACCACATATCTATTATTAATGAAAAGTGCCCAAAATCGGCCCCATTTTGTTTTATATTTGAAAAAAAAAAATACAAAATCGTAAGAATGTATGTTTTCAAAGCATGTAATATTTACATTAAAACCTTATGCATCACTTATATTTTACTTTTGGAACATAGAATTAGAAATTAATATATAATTATTTTCAAAACTTTACACGTTGGCGATTTGAGAAATAGGTGCCAAAATCGGCCACCTTGGAAAAATAATAAAAATAACACCAAACAGGAAAACGTATTAAATCAGAGAAAATATAATCTAGTTTCAAAATATGCGTATAATATAACAATTAAAGTTATTAGCTTAAAAAAGATACAGAAAGTATTCAAGAATATTCAGAAAATGAATAACAGAATTAAATCGTTAAGGAGGACATATTTTTTCAGCCCCAGCGTAATCCACATGGGTTCAAAGCGAGCACATAACGCACATTACCCAAAGTTCCCATTTAGAATCCTCCAAAAATTTAGTCACAAAACATGCACCAAACATGGGAAAACTTCTGGAAGAGGCTCTAATTAAAATGATCTAAAGGACACGCTTTTCTCATCTTCGGTGCTTGATTGTTTCACATTTTTTTAAAACATTTAGACACCTTTTCACGAGCCCTTTCCCTTTTTGAATGCTCTACAACTGAACTACGTCCCTGGTCATATTTGCTTTTGCGTCCACGAGCAAGATTCCGTGATTGCTTTTCAGCTTCCTTGACTTCTTTAGATTTTTATTTTGCACCAACTGGGATTTATAAGGAATAAATGTGATGATCGTAGAACTGCGGGCCTTTCGTTCATGATTCGATGTCCTCTTTTTTATTTTTGGAATGAGAGTGATGCCAAACGTGTCAAAAATAAGGGGTCCGTTTTAGGCAACTGAAAGTGGTCCTTTTGTGCGACTATAGCCAACATATTTTAACGAAATAATTTTTAACCAACATCCAAATGAAACCGTATAATAATAAACATTAACCTTAATATTTAAGAATATGCATGTAGGTAGAAATGCTTACCTGTTAATACCTAGGAAAAATAACGAAAAATGTAGAACATGGTAAAAGCTTTTCCATTGTCAAAACACGTAATGGCGGACTGATAAGCAACAAGTGAAACTGGCGAATCGTGCGTTTCGCTAAAGAGTGGTAGAAGCTTAAACTGCGATTTACACTTGGTCCCGCTAGAGTTCTTTAGAATGCAGAGCCAGGAGACCGGGTCGGTGTTAGGGGCGGTCAGATTTAGGGCACTATCCTTTATCATTAACTCTGAAAAGGTAAACTTCTGTTACACCTTCCCAAATAGCATGCTGTATTGTGATGAGGTTGCCAGCAACTCTATTTTAGGTTGCCAGAATTTATATGGTTTTGAAATCGCAAGCAAGAATAAAACGAGCTTGCCATTGCATTATTGATGGTTACAATAACTTGCCGTTTCTAGCCTTAAGTGAAACTTATTGGAAAATACGAGGAGGTTTGGTAACCTTGAAATATTCTTAAATTTTATTGCATTGCTCTTCCGCTATTGTTAAACTGCAATGAAGGACCAGCGCGTACGGACTGACTTCATTCAGGAATTATGCTGCTGGGAGAGGCATTGAGGTTGTTATGGCCACATGTAGCCATGTGAGCCACGTTAGTCAAGGCCGTATTAGGTTAGGCAAATGGGTGCAATAGCTTTAGGAAAGCCCATGGCTCTGCAATAAAGTTTATGTTCGATTTGTACTGATTTAGGTTTGGATAATGTAAATCAGGTTTTGTTGGATATTATACGACTTATTTAGCACTAAAGTTATGCACAGCGTTAAAGTTATGTTACCTGTATTTGCACACGCAAGTGAAGGATGTAGATAATCTGTATTTCCGGTTTGGTATACTTGTTCGCAACTGCACATTATGTTGTACGGTGCAGCGTTAAATTCCGTGCGAGTTGTCAATTGTTTGATGTTTGAATATAAGTCAAGCTATTTAGATGGCAGGCTTTTTATATGCGGAGAATTAACCTAATAACATATGGAAATTCTCTGCTTTATGAATGGAAACTGAAGTTAAGAACTGTCGGGATATTATTTATGTCATGTTGCCGATTGCTTTATGCTGAAAGTAAGTACTTTCAGTTACGAAATTTTGTATAAAATAAATACGATTTAGTACCTATTGCATATAAATGAGGTTGTCGGGGAACCGTCAACAGGGCTTCTGTATTCTACGTCTTCTCAGACTAATAAACGAAGTACTTCTGTTTTTGTTCAGCGGGGTCCATTCCGGACAACAGTGAACAGTTTTGAATTCCCATATTCCTTTGCGGATGACGTAAGTGGTAGGAATTTGCCGGGAACCAAAGATCCATGTATGACTCAGCGTGCCCCAGATGGGGAAGTCTTAGCGACGGTAGCTCTCCTGGTGAAAGGGGTCGAAACACCAAACAAAATCGATATTCAGTATTTCGCTTCGACATTAAATGCACAAGCAGCCAATCAGTCGTTGCCTGGAGAGTAGCGTGACATGTTTGGTTCTAAATTATAAGTAGAATGCGATAACTATTTTTGAATTTTGTAGTTATATGATAGCCGAACCTCAAACGTTCTATCATTGCCTAGTGAAGTCTAGAATGGACTAGGGCTCATTTTCAAACACGCTTGCATTGCTTGCGATTTGGATGAATAGCCAATTGAAACACGTGTTCCTGTAATTTTTTCCTCCACGCTCATGGCTGCCACGGTAAGTCATTCGTATACCATTAGTGTTTGCATTAGTGATGTACAGGCAGTGATGCTAATTTCCCCTGTCGCAAGAGGCAATGCAATAGCATGACGTGCCCTAATTGGTTGCAGTTGTCGCTAGCTACCTGGCAATTTCCAATCTTAGTATAACACTGATTTCTCCAAAAGGAAACTCTTTGTAACACCTGCAGTTTTTGTCATACACCATTCAGCCAATCAGAGCGGAATGGTTTACCTGTATACATATACATTTTTTTTCCTTGTGTCGAGCGTTATAACCGGCTAGTGGATCTTGTGTCCCCTTGGCAAAGGGTTATAGTTTTATACCACGTGTCTCCTCACCTCCAGTTTTGAGGTCCATCAAAGTAGTCAACTTGGCCATTGGTAAATTGTTTATGACGTCACTATACGCCCATGATTGGTATTACCCACAGGGATGCCCATACGAAAAATAGCTGAAGCCTGACGTCACAGCTTGTTCCGCCATCTTGGTCACCGTAATTTGTAATTTTAATTGGCTCAAATTTCCCCAATAGGAAATAAGATGAAGATGAAGAAGATAGCTCATTTTATTGTATTGCATAATTATTCAGATGGCTCAAACCTTCAGGTTTATGGCCAATTATTATTTAATCTAAATTGTTTATTTTAGTTTCATGAAATAGTTCGTTTCTGAGTCCATCTGCCTAGTCTGGCAATTATTTGTCTCCATCGGCCTTGCGTCATGTTCTTGTTTCTTAGTCGCCGTCTTATTCCCCAATAATATATTTCAGTCAAATGCAGAGAGTTAATTTCTTCTGAATCTTTCTGTTTTGAAAAGTTAAGATAAAAACAGACAAAATACAACCTATTTTCTTATTTCTTGAAACACAATGTCAGTAATTGTTCAGCAGACATTTTATAAAGAGCCAAGCAAAACTATATATAGGGTGTAACCAAAGTCAACTGACAACCTTGGAGCTACAGAAAGAAAATATACACAGAAGGAAGTATTTAAAAAATCTAAATATTGGTGACCGAGGTGGAAATTTTGCCGTGTTTCCGAGCTATAGGCTGGCGAAAGCGTAAGAGCTTGACAGTTCAAATAAATTTAACAGTAGGGCTGAGGCGGCATGGCATCGTCAGGGACTTCAAACTACTTTATCCAAAACTGCATATTTCAAAGCTGCGAAATGTGGATGTAATGTATTCCTCGCAGGAAGTAGAGGATTTCCAGAAACTCTCTGAAGTAATAGCGGGTCAAAATTAGAACGAATAGGAAGAATTTCCAGCAGGTAACAATAATCCCTCTGCGGAAAGTCGATATGCAAAATAGCTTTGATATGACAAAGAATTTTAAAAGAAATTAGTGGTTCCATAACGAACAGGGATAAGAATTACGTACTTTCAACGAATGATTTTGTTTATTTGATATCAACGAGAGAGAATACCATTGCAGTTTGGATGGTGGTGATTACGTATGTCATATTTACTCATACGGAAAATCGTCTAATACATCCTGATTTCGACCTACGACAATCGCCTGGTCCAGTGCGCACCCATTGCACAATTTTGCATGTATTTTTTTGGATATAGTAGGTTTGAAGTTTATGACGCTACCATGCCTCCTCAACTCTACTGTTTCAGGTATTGGGAATTTCAAGCTCCAAAAATTCATTTTCTTACGCTTCGCCAGCCTGTAGCTCCGAAACGTGGGTGAATTTCCACACCAGTCACTAAGATTTTTTCCCCTTATTTTTTTATGAACTGTCCCCCTTCCATCGCCGAAGTTTGTCTATTGAATTTTTTACACCCTGTGTATGAACGTATGGAAGGTCTAGCAAAAATTTAAGGGTTTCCAACTTGGAACCCAAAGTCGATGCCTAACAATAGGTACTCTGGAACGCCTGGAGCAATTTCAACCAAACTTTGTACACATATCACTTACAATCTGTAAAAAAAAAAAAAAAAAAACTGTAGGGGTGACATGTAAAATTATCAAAAACGACCGACATTAATGTCGAATCTATAGTTTTCGGGGTCGCTGAGATGAATAGTGACACTCATACTCCCGATGCCGTTTAAGTCCAATTTCAGCCCTCATCAGCATGGGAGGTGATGAGGGGTGAAAAATAAAATGTCCAAAATGACATCGATAGAATTTATTCCTCTTCCTGCCTAACAGAAGATTGGGATAAACAAATACCCGAGCAACGCCGGGTTATGAGCTAGTCCTTGATAAATCGGGAAGGATGCATTCAATGAAAATTTCGTTTCCAACATCATGGTGGATATCAGGAGTGAAAACACGATGTCACCGAGTTATCAATGTTGCCAACGTGGAATAATGTTTAAAAATTTCAAATGGCACTACGTTATGTTATTTAGTATTTTGCAACTTTTAGTGATGATAACATATATAAAACACACATCACAGTGATGCAAACTATGGATAAGATAGAGAGGTTTTCGCGATCTTATACCAACTACGCATTGTATTAGGATATGTCATTTCATGCCTTATCCTCTCTTCTACTAGGGGTCGTAGGATTGATCTCTGGTCATACCATGTGGACTTTACGGTGGTCAAACACCGTATGATCGTGTTTTCTCGGAGTTCTCCCGTTTTCTCCCTCTTTCTTCATTCCATCATTATCTATCCGACCTGAGCCAAAGTTACCTAAAGGCCTTGAATTCATTAATGCCTTATCCATAATTTGCAACATTGCGGCGTATGCTTCGCGTATGTTATTTTTCATCTCTAGAGGATTCCAAATACCCAATAACATGACGTAGTGCCATTTGAAAAATTTAAATGTTTCACCAGGCTGGCAACACAGAGAACCCATTGACATTGTGTTCACTCCTGATATCCACCGTGTTGTTAGAAACAAATTCCCTTAAATAAATCTTTTATTCAATGTGTCGTTTCTTATTTATCAAGCATTGTCGTCGACCTTAGGCTCCAAGTTGGAAACGTATCTCCAGAACGAATAAGAATATCAACCGCGTTTAATAGGAACTTCTTTCTTATTTTAATATTCGCAATCACCTCTTAGATTTTTGCATTTCAATTTATGTCATGGTCATTAGGCATCTATGACTCAGGCCAGGATACCGAATACTGTATTTCGACTTGAAACTTCGAGACATAGAGGGTCGGAACTAACTGACGCTTCATTTCAGTAGCATTTTCGCTTCGCCAACATATGAAACACTTAATTGCTTGCTGATCATGGCCTAACATGTACTGAGACACCACTAGCATTGACGTGAGCACCTAATGCCTCATTTCGTTCGGCTCAGATCGTTTAGCCCTTAAACGTGAAGACACAAAGGTTTACCTGGATGAAACTTCGACTTATACAGGTATCTATACCGTAACTTCGGCTTGTATAGGTTCCCAAGCAGGAGATTTCGAGTTATTAGGGTTGAACGACACGTCCAGAAAACAACAAAATTTCCAATTATCGAGGTTTTTACTTGACAACATTCGACTTGTAGAGTTAAATTAACATGGAGTGGAATAGGGAAGATGAAGGGGATGAATAAAATTCGAGATATCAAGGAATTCGAGTTATCGAGGTTCCACTATAGTATCACCAATAGAGCGTGATTGCGGTAATCTAACATTTTTTGTCCAAACTGATGCATCCCTGTCTGATGTCAGACGAATGCAAGTAAATAGTAATCACATTCTTATTGTCTGTGTGGTACCTGGTTATTTCTGATATCACATTAACCATGTTTACATGGGGAACTTTTCCATTTATTTTAATCCCAATCCAAATCATGGACTAAATATAACACGAATTCGGAAGGATTGTCAGCAATATCAAACTATTCAAATATCAATCCAAAGATTTCATTATGCAAGTAAGTTGTGGATACGTCCAGCCCAAGGGAATCCGAAAACGTTTCTAAACTGACACAGTTCCATTTTTTTTCTGTTAGTAATCGCATTTTAAATTCCTGTGACTTAATAGGTTTATTGACCTTACGCCTGTTTGACATCATGTGCGATTGTATTTATTAGAAAGCATATATCGTTATCTTGGAACCAGAAGCTACTGTATTATGTCCACCTTTGCTACTTTTGAGAAAAGCAGTTCTAAAATTTGAGGTTCCATTTAAACTGTATGAGTTAATTTCATTTCTAACATTTCTAGTTACTTGTAGGTCGTTTTGTGAGATCTTATTTTGCGGGTTGACGTCCTTCACTACAAGGTCTTTGAATGCAGTATTAACTCCATTTTGCCAAAAAGTGGAGATAGTGCCTTCTGGTTACAAGGTGACGCTATATTTTCTGCAAAGTTGAAAATGAGTCAACACAGCATTATTCCTTGCCAATAATATGTTCACCGACTATATATATTCTAACGACTTTTCTTGTTTTTCCACATTTTGAAGGAGTAAAGAAAGTGGGAAACGATCACGAAGGAGCTCTTGTTATTTTAAGAAGGGAAAAGGGCAGATTTTCTTTCTATTCCTAACGATTAAAGTCTAACAGGACCACTTCGCTTACGATTGCTTAGTCGGCAATATCAATGAGGCATGTATAATTCCCAAGCTGGTTGAAATGTTGAACAATGGAGCATTTATTAGAATTTATTAGAAACTGTCCGAACCCTATCAATAACAATGTAGGTTAATTATCGAGATATTTCATTGAAGTCAAGAAAATAGAGAAGAATCAAATCTGTTGCTAGTAAACGTACTTTAGCAACTGTAACATTATAGGTGATACACAGAAATAATAAAATTTGCAAGTAACAAATTTTAAACTTTCGAACATCTATTTCCGTTTTCAAATTATTTTTAATTATTGATCAATTTGTGATTGTGTGACTAAATTAAACCTAGATTTAAACTTCACGTTATTTTAATGGCATCTAAGGTTACATCATTTACATCCTTTATTGTCTGTATAATAGTCGATGAATATACATCATTTTGTAAGGTAGTAATGCTCAGCAACATTTTTCTTAAGAACAGAGGATCCTTTACTGGCGAAACTAAGGTCTATGAATATGTCTAGATTCTTCTGTTTCTCTTCTGCAATGGGAAATGGACATATTAGTCGATACCACAAACCCTGACATCACAATCAAGATATATTTAAAAAAAAAAACATTTTCTAGGTTATTAAAATAAACTGAGAAGGTTATATAATTATTAAGTCTGGGAAAACGTTCGTGGCGTTTCCCCGAAAGATGGCGTCAATTGCAAATACCTCAG
>JAGDQP010020940.1:0-32480 GCA_022664845.1 Lepisma saccharinum | reverse complement strand
AAAAGTTGTTTAAGTATTTTTTCTTTCAAGCTATTTCGGTGTTCGGATACTTTTTTTTAAAGCTAATGTTTTGTGACCCAAACGCTAAAGTGTTCAGCAAGAAGTCAAACGACAGATCGGTGAAGGTTAGTATTTATTTTAGTATAAAGTATTAAATATATATATATACTAAAATATTATTTTAAAATATATAGAAATATATGATAGTAACAATGAAATATTGTATTGACACCCGACTTATGTCGCTGTGGAAAATTTAATCATTGTATGACTTCGGAAAATAAGTTAAATTAACGTTGCAAGATTTGAGGACACCACGAACCATTGCGAATGAAAGGAAGTCTGTAAAGAAAAGCGGCATGAGCAAATGATTAAATCATGACAACCGATTGCTTCCACTTATTGCTTGTTGGAATTACTAAGTAAGGTCGTATTATTTAAAAAAACTGCTAATTTAAGAGCGTTATTCGATTTTATTTAGCTCAGTGATGCCCAACCTACGTCCCACAGCATTTACCTTTCCGGTTCGCCACATATGTTGCACTTCTTTACCATGATAAACATGTCGAAAGATGGTTTTATTTCTCCTTAATTTATACATTATTATGGTAAACTTGTTTTGAATACTTTGATTTTGGCCTCTTGCTATATTTACAAACATTAATTGTCCGTATGTGCGAATGACCTTCTAACATTTGCGTTATTAGCGTTTAAAAACTGCAAAAAACGTTCGATTTCTATGCTATTTATGTGAGAAGATGATCTGGCCCGCGAAGATAGTGCTAAATTATAATGTGGTCCATGGTGAAAACAAGGTTGGGCATCACTGCTTTTGCTGATAAAATGAATTACACTTTTTATTTAACATGACAGTGGGTTACACTTGCGAAGATTTCAAAGAGTGAAACCAATTCGCAGCCAGCAGGTAGCGGCACAGTCTGACCTTTTAAACTGGACGGTGGTCCAGTACGTGACTACTCAGATTCACAGTTTTGGTAATTAGACAATTATGCAAACCAAATTACTTTCTACTCTTAACGCATTCCGTCAAAATCATTCTACGATGTTTTTTCAATAACCCATGAAGTTGGAAAACATACATATCGAAACATGACGTTCTTTTTTGAATATTCTTGAAATACGAAATTATTCTCATTTTCGTGAAAAAACGTTAATTCACATATTACGTAACGCTATTTTTGACCAATTTTTACCCCCTCCCCCCACTTGTCACACTTCGTAACGCAAGTCCGAACCCCTCCACCCCCCCTTGTCACGTAACGCTTTTTGATTTTTGTTTTGCTCACCAATTTTGCTTATTTTGCGGGTTATTACAATAAAAAACTAATTTTAATGAAAGAACTTGTTATTACAAAATTTTAATATTCTGAATATATTTATAGTGTTTTTTTCATCAACAAATCAAAGTGTTAGAAAAAGGTAATACCATAATAATATTTTAACCCCATAAGGGTGTTCAATTGACCAGTCTTTCTTCGACATTACATATTGTTTTCCCAAGGAGATCGCACCCATTCTTTTAGATCACCGATGATTGGCAAGGAAGAAGTATTGCCGGAAGATGCAGGTAAAACAGGATCTAAAGAACTTACATCGACCTCTTCTTCCGGGATCCATGATGCTTCCTGTATTTGAAGTTCGCCAGTGTCGACGATGC
Source organism: Lepisma saccharinum (assembly GCA_022664845.1). NCBI lineage: Eukaryota > Metazoa > Arthropoda > Insecta > Zygentoma > Lepismatidae > Lepisma > Lepisma saccharinum. Next base: position 30,802 of record JAGDQP010020940.1, on the reverse strand, counting down.
AAAGAAGTTCTCTTCCTCGTCGACCACAGATTCGACGTGGCTGCACACGTGGAGGGGAAGGGGTATCTCGTTTGTGAACAAGCTTTTTGTGGGCTACCTTGCGGGTTATTGCTGCAAACATTAGTCCACACACATCGCAAGTTCTGTTCGCTAAATCACGGTGCACTGACGTACAATAGAAATCAAAGGGAACTTCATGTTGAAACCCAGGTGCGTTTGGTTCCTGCCGAAATGCCAAGCGAGCCATTAAAGGCAAGAACTTTGTATCAGCTTCGTTTGGATCCACAATAATTACTCCGCTAGCAGTCTGTTTAACCCTTATAGGAGGAGGCAGAAACCTACCAGGAAGTAAGTCCTGGATTCCAGATCGCACTGGTTTACAACAATTTGGGGACGAACATTTCACAACTTGTAAGAGATATTGGGATTCTCTAACGTGAGTAGCGTACCAATTTGGGTCCACATTAGGTGGTTCGGGATCCTCCTTTGGTTCAACGTACCGTGATACGACAGGATGTTGGTCTATTGTCATTGAATCCCAAATTTCTGCCAGTACCTCTCCTGCACGTCGGAAATTCATTGCTTCAAGCTCTGAATCTGTGGTATATCCACGGCTGTCTAAATGATTACCAAACGTGTCATGAGGTAAAATCACGCCTGCAAGTTCACGACTAAGGGGAGCCATTCTTCTTTCTACTCTGTTATACGCACTGCGCCCGGGAGCATTTGTTACAACAAAAATGCAGTCAAGATCATGCTTCAAAAAGTGCTGAATAGCATAACTGATTACTTTCTGGAATCGGGGGGTTTCGTCCGGACCTCCATCTGAAGTGATTATTACAACGGGTTTCACCAAACCCACCGGAGTCTTAGCAAACTTCTGGAACTCCTCGATCTTGAGAATATCGTCAAAATCAACAGCGTGAATTCCCGCCGTTGCAGAGGTGTGCTTAGCACTGCGTACTGCGACGTAGGTTGGCCCAGAGTAAGTCACATCCTGAGGGGATCCATAGCCGTCACGTCGAATCTCCAACACTGCATATACTGATGGACATAACTTGTGTTTCGGCGCAACTACATAGTCATGGTCTGGTAAACTAATTTTGTACTCCATGTGCATCAGAATAGGTGCTTGTTTCGTTGCAGCCGTCAATCCAAGAGGTACCAAAGCTTTGTTGTCCTGGGACATGAAGAAAACTGTTTCTGGTCCCAGGAAGGATGCTACTGCTTCTACATAACGCACCGTTGCTTGAGCGAAGTGCGTGTCTACATGTTTAACTCTTGCATCATTCTGAGCCCGTACTAATTTTACCGGTACAGTTGATACATGTCTTTTTCCTTCGTTAGGACTAGAATTTTTTGGAAGAAGCCGGAGGTAAAGAGCAGTCCTGCTCAAAATGAACCCTTCCTTTTTGAGCTCGTCGTGGAGTTGTGTCAGTGTTTTTACCGAACGAACTTTTTCGTCTCTACGCCGGTCATCAGCTGCACTTCCAAACATGGCTAAATCGATTATTGCTTTTAGAAGATCGGGCTGATCTGTTTCAAGAGGAGGCTTTCCGATGTTTTCACGAATCTTTAGTTTTTTGGCCAAGCCAGGGTGTTCTTCAGTAATTTCTTGGAGGGTGCGTTTTTTCATTTCTCGAAATTTTTTCTGCCTTTCAGCTGCAAGTTGTTTTTGATGAAGAGTTTTCTTTAGTTTGTCTACTTCTTTTCTCAGTTTGAAAATCATTGATGTTGTAGATGACTGATCCCCAATAGCTAACCCACAGTCCCTAGCACGTGTTAATGTACCTAACTTTTGAGTAAGATCTGCAATTTTTTTATGAAGGGCATCTTGTGCGGGAGTCTCACGCTTCTGTTGAGTCAAAGGCGATGTATCACAGGAAGAGGAACTAGGCTCGCCCGGGTCATCTGAACCTTCACTTTCTATTGCTTCCTCTCTTGCACTCAGAACTGTTGACTTCCCTGAGGTTTGGTCAGTTGCATTAGTATCGTTTGCTGACTTTGTTGCAATTTCTGTTGATTGTCCAGCTGTCACGGAGGTTGAAGCCGCCTGAAAAAAAAAATCAGAAAGCGACTAATTATTATTGCTGCCAAAAAATCAAAGAATTATGTTTTATTCCTTTGTTAAAGTGTTAAATAAAATGTTCACTCGGATCAGTTTGTATTAACCAGAGTGTGAAATCACGGGAATTGGGGTTGGAGGGATTTCCCCCCACCTAAGACTCCGAAAAAGTGAAATTTTACTTAATTTGCCTGACCTTCCATTTGAGAAGAAACTTCTCCCCCACTTTCACCCACCTAGGTTGGGACGATTTCGCACCCTGGTATTAACACTTGAATATGATGCTTATTTTGGGGATTACAAAATATTATTTCAACAGTAGGCCTTACGGCTCTCTACCTGTAGTGATGTCAGAAGCTTAATACACACAATCTGGGCACGTTTTCTTTTGATGTCGTTACAAATGATACCATAAGCAAACAAAATGTAAAATAAATTAACCTCGGTTACATGGTAGACACACCTAGATCGCATGGTAGTGATACGTCAGGTTTACGAAAGAGAATTTGTAGCATTGAACAGAATAACACTAACGCAAATGTATGGACCTTTTCCAACTGCTGCAGTTTGATAATATTCGAACACCCAAACAGTGGCGTATCCTGGCTTTTGAGGTTGGGCATGCAATGTTACTACTACTATTATTATTATTATTATTAAGAATTATGTATGGGAATCAGGGCGGCAGATATACACAAGACATAGAGAGCAAGAAAGAATTTGAAACAAAAATGATCATCTGTTTATTTCATAATTTTTATCCTTTTCTAGATGAAAGGCGAAAATAGGAAGTATCCTCAATAAAGTCAAGAAAATATGAGTATATAGCACATTTTGAAGTTTATCTTTGATTTTTCTGGAAATACAAAAATCCACACATATTCCACACAGAATTCAACTCCACGCAAATTACACACAACTGCCAAAGTTGCAAACATTTTGTGGAATTCTACATACACTGACAGCGCTGCAACACACTCTCTCTCATCTAGATGGCAACTATGCTGTTGCTGAATGCAACTTTTAGCGTTGCATACATTTCGGATTTCTCCCGCGTCTTTTACCCAATAAAACACACGTTTACAGGCAAGCGGACGACAAAGATCTAGAGTAGACGCCCACATACATAGGCGAGAATACTGCAGCGCCACACGTGAACAGTTTACTAAACTAGTTACTGCCAGCTTTCGTATTGGGTTCTGGTCTAGGATATCAGGTGAAGTTTCGTAATTTCTCAAAATCTTTTCTGTTTTCTTCTTGGAAAATAATAAAATAAATGAACTAGAATCAGAAGGCATGCAATGCATGCCTTGCATTCATGAAGAATACGCCGCTGCAAACAAATAACTAAGAAAATAATAAAACAACTTTTTAAAGAAACAATTCGTACTCAAAAGTAAAAAAAAATGTTTATGCATGACTAAAAAGAAAAGCATGGGGCGCGCAAATTAAAAAAAATATATAAAGTGACCCTATATGAGAGAGCGCCCCATGCTTTTCTTTTTAGTAATGCATAAACAACATTATATTTTACTTTTGAGTATGGATTGTTTAAGAAAAGTGTATATTTTAAAAGTTTTTTATTATTTTTTTAGCATGTTTTCGTACAAAATAAATTTTCAAAACCTTTATGGTGTTCTGTTTTGTAGTATTGTATTTAAGTTGTGAACATCCCTTAGATAAGCACAATATTTTGCAGAAGTTTTACTGTCAGAGTAGCATTAAACCACGATTTTGAGAAGCTAAGTTTGCTGGAGTAATGCATACGAGTATTAAATGACACTATTTTTTTTGTGTGTTTCTCTTTTTATGACAAAGAAATGGAGAGATGAGGCTTCACCTTTGGCAGGTCGTGAGATCAATTCCCACTGCCAACCATTCTCCCTGGGATTTCTAGGGTTTCCCTCAGTCCTACCAGCCAAGTGCTGGGATGGTACCTAACAAATAGGCCATGGCGGACACCTTCCCTAATCCCTCTCTTTGTTGTTATGTACCTAGTGTGGCATCTGAGCTATATCTGGTGTTGTCAAATAAATACGTGAAACTCATGATTGCACAACAAAAGATCAGCTCAGACGGTGATTCATGCTATTCGGACAACGGGCTTCTTGGGTCATACTTCAGGGGTAACAAATATTTATTTCACACAATAAGATTCTTATAATGTTCTTCTATTTTTAATTTTGCGACAACTAGGAAATTCATTCATTCTGCGTGCAGCGCTGAATTGAATTGAGCTGGAGCAAATGCAAGAGCAAGGTGACATCGCAGCCGATTCTGGAAGCTTCATGGCCCCATTCTCGTGGCTTCGCTTCAGGGCCCTTGGGGCCACTTTTGTACAGAATCGAAAACTACGTATGAAGATAAACTTTTATTCCGTGATCCATTTTCCCTCAGATGCATATTGTAATGGGATATGGATCATTACCTGCTAACTTGGACTGGAGTTAGTATCCTTTCTATGAACGATCTCCTCTCCTAAAGACCTAAGTTAAAGTATCATTACAAAGAGGTGAACCACTAGTTTATTCATTGCAGAGCCCATGTTCGGGACGCTCATATTATTAACTGTATAGTAAATTGTATATCATATAATATTGGAACTTTTATAATAAACTGGTGTCGGTAAAAACGTCTAAAAGTGTTTGCTCTATTTATTCATTAAATAACCACTATAATAAACGATCTTCGGTCATAAGGACTCTGCCAGAATTTATATAGTATATTGTAAAGACAGTGCTATCACGTCATATACGATCCTGTTGCTACGTTACAAAGTAACAACCACAACAATCACCATTACGTGGATCGCCAGATTAATAGCAACAACAAAAGAACATCACGATATTTTACCCACTTTTCCTATGGTCCTAGACTTTTGACCCCAGGGGTCCTTGGGTGTCTGGTAACCAGGGGTCCATTCTCATAAAATTTTATCTCAAATATCTATTTCACCCATTTATTGTATGGTGCACGACTTTTGAACCATCCTATGAAAGAACGCTCATGTGCCACAAATTATCTGTCTGTAGGTATCACCGTAAAAAATGGCGTTGGTCAATTCGGTAGTCTATGTTCCATTAAAGCACAAAAGTGACATAGGGAGCCGATTTTAAGAGTATGCGCTCGCTAACGCTCGCTCCAGCTCACAAAGCTGTTTCGAAATAATAGCTAGTAACAGTACACTTTAAAAATAATAAACAAGGAAAGTGACTTACCTTAATAAAGAAGCTTAAGAAAGTAGATTTCTTCTTAGTTGCTGCTTTCAATTCTGCTTCTATTCTTGCCGACACCATTTCCATGAGTTCTTCATCACTTTTGGCTTTAGTTTTAAAATTACGCCACACTTCATTCACTAGGATTTGTACTTTTTGTACAGTTTTGTTTATGTGAGATTTTTTTAAACTTTCAAACAACTTTTGGTACAGCTCAGATTTGCTGGACATTATAGCGCTAGTTCAAGTATGATTTAGACAAAACAAAAATCAGCTCAAAATCGGATCTATACTTTAGTAGATCTAAATAGTACGGAATAGAACACAGAATATTTGATTTAAAACATCACAATCAAGGAGCAAAATGGACTACTGGTGCATACGCCGTACACGCTATACCGTCCTATGGATTAGTGCTTAACTGTTGCAAATTATCTGAAAAATAAACCAGATGTATCTCTCTTACATTCACACACACACACATAATTTCCTTTGGGGAAACGTACAACACTATTATAAAAACAACCACAGGATCCTTGACCTTTCCCATGAGGGTGGCGTGGCTTCAAAGAAATGTCGGCTTCTTTATTATCTTTGTTGAGCATCTTCTTTGGACTTTGCACTTTAGTTTACCCCTTTTCAAATTCTTCTTGCCCTAAATCAGTGTCAGAATGCGAATATTAAACTCGATTTCTCCAGGAAAATTCAAGTCCAATGACAAAGTTAAATTAATTTAGTACGAGATGAATACCGGATGTATTCGGTTTGTAATATCTCATTTTGCTCTGGAAATCATGGATCATTCCGTCACGGAAAATATTATTTCATGAAAAAATTTCTTCTAATGCATATGCGAAACTCCTTAGAAGAATAGAGTGAGTAATGATTCAAATCAAAAGTTTTGAATCATATTATCAGAAACGATATTCTCAGAATTTTTAAGCGGTGATTGAGATCACTAACAACTAACTCTTTATTGTATATGTTGTACTACACACACGGTTCGTCACCAGTCATGCTGGTGTCTAGTAGCGTCTTCGAATCCCTTTTGCACGATTCATTTATAGGCTATATGCTCGCAATTTCCCAAAACAATAGAAACATTTATTTATTTATAAAAAAGATATGAACCTAATGAAATTATTTGTTTTAAAGATAGCATATAAACCTAAGAATAAAAATAAAAATTACAGCAAAAAAATGCGTTACGTAACGAATGCATAACCCCCCTCCCTCCCCCTTGTCACGCCTCGTAACGCAAGGCCGAACCCCTCTCCCCTTGCTGCGTTACGTAATATGTGGACGACCCCATATCCATTGAGTCAGCTGACTAGTTTGTCTGTACAACCTGGTTTACTGGAAATGAAACCCAAGTCAAAATTGACTGGAAATGGAGTCGAAAAACAAACCCAATGGATAAGAGCTTTCGTTCGTCGCCTCGACTTCGTATTCATACAACACACATATCTACTGTAATTTGTTCGGAATCTACTTTAAAATATACAACCAGTTCTTGGGGTGTCATCTCCAGTCAATTGAAGGCAGTGCCAAACCATAATTATTTCACCTTGTCGAGAATCTTTAGGTTATACACCTGACTTCGTACAGATCTGTACTCATCCCATCACCCTAACCTAGAACAGGGCCGAAAATTTCTTTAGCATCGCTTAAATATTGTTTAAAGTAAAATAATATTATTTGGAAAATTTCTAGCAGCACATTTTAGAATAACTTTAAATGTTTCAGGGCAATTCTCTGGCAAGTGGTCCATTGTCAGTGAATTTTCAAAATAAATTCGAAACTATGATGTCTATGTTTTTCTATCAAGGAACAGTGGAACTATATATTGAAACATTTAAAAAGATGTAAAATATTTAGGGCACCGCTTTACCTTGGTTCTTCGTACTCCCTTACTCCCCGCTACAAATATACAAGACTGACACAACAATCGAACAGGCAAATAAAAGTGTACCTCGGGGCCGGTTTTAAATTCACCGCACTGTACTTAAGACAGAAACAACATAACCTAAGCTTCACTGTTACTAAGATTCAACTAAATCTTAACGAAAACATTGTCGACATCACTAATTTACCATAACTTCTAATTTATTTTGAATTCAAAAGAATAAAGTCAACATATAATTACAGATCAAATAACAATGTGTGACGGGAAAGACGTAAGCCATAGTGCTCTTACCGCCCATAAAAATCATTTTATCTTATCTTAACAATGTGTGAACTTATTTCCAAATTTAAAAAATTGATGGGCTCTTGCAATCAACACAAGTAATGTGCTTCAGGCACTACTTAATCATAAATATCTGGCTAATCATAATCAACAAAAATCGAAATATGCACATTTGAGCCCATAAACTGTTGTAAAAATCATAGATTTTGATAAAAGTCATATTTTGGCATATGCTTAAGAGATTTTGCTGTAAAACTTACACGATGGTCATTTTAAATTACAATAGCTTGATAGTTGTACTTAAGCGAAAAAAATTTCTGTTCATTAAAATTTCTACTATTTGGTTTTGTTCATAAACACTTTTTAAACAGCAATTTCTTCACTAAAGCAAAATATCGTTTCATAACACATTTGTTAATAAGGAAAAAAGTAACGCAGAAATGATCTTTGTACTATACTGATAAAAATGAACTTAAACGGAAAGTGTTAACAAATGACAGTTTCAATTTGCGTGCACTGATTTTACAGCAAACAGCACATACCGAAAAAAAAGTAATACTGAATTTAAGAGAAAATGCTTTTTTTAAGCTCTGAATCTGATTACCCAACAATTTTTCTATTATTTCTATGTTCCAATCTGATGGACATATGATTGGTATATTTGTAGCTTGATTTAAATATCTAAAATGTCTGAATTGTAAGATCCAATTGTTCTCTTAACAGCATTTCTTGTGCGTAGATGTGCTACATTGCACCTCTTCTATCCCAAGTTAGCTGGATTTCCTATTAAAGTTTTCACGGTCACCCAAGATCCTCTATTTTGGTTTCCGAATGCAGTTTCGAAGCCACTCTCTTCGAAACCTCGAGCGTCATTGTATGATCCTGGTGTCGAAAAGTGATATCTTGTATTTCCAGTTCGAGACAACAAGCAATCTGAAATGAAACACAAATAGTATTAGTATATACAAACAGTGTTAATATATACAAACAGTATTAATATATACAAATATAAAATATTGCAGGCATTAACAGATGAACTAAAAATATTCTTAATTTTGAAAAGATTAATGTTACATATTTGCTACAAAATTCACTCCTAGAACGCGGAGCAAGAGAAGACGTGTAAATAAAGCCACATTACACAATTCTTTCTTCTTGTACGATGCACATGACGTTTAACATGTGCCAATAGTCCACTTCATTTTCGATCCTTCACTTTCTTCTCCTACTTCCATGACTTAAAACCTTGTTCAATTTAGCGGTCCAACAGTTCCACACAGATTCCAAACATTACATTTCCTGGCTACCGTGAACTGCAGTTTACCCAATAACTCTGATTACAAGTAAGTTCTTTATATTGCGTAACAAAATTCGGTTTCACCCTTGCTCTTTGAAGTTCAAGAACACTTTGAAATCAGCCTGGACCTGTTCTACAGAATTAATAAACCGAACCTAATTTAAGGTAAGCCTTGTCAATCGAACCAAAACCACCTTATGAAGCTTTACTAAAGTCTAATTGAGATCAACCCAAAAATGTAAAATTTACAAAATAAGTGTAATGTTCGCAATATGTGTGGAAATCTTGGAAAGCAAAATATAACGAAGTTCCAAGTCATGAAAAATTTTAAAGTGTGTTTTTGAATTAATAGCTACTTCCGCTTTGGGTCGAGCACACAGAGTGAATGTTAAACGTCATGTGCATCGCGTATAATGAAAATATAGTAGAACTTCACTTTAAATCACCATGTTTCGCTCCTCTACTTTATGTCTGTGATTTTTGTGGCAAACTACAAGCCATTCATAACACGAACTTATAAATTTGCTTCCGGATGCCGAGGTCTTTGTATCTCTTGATGAATTCCAAGGCAAAAATAATGAAAAGTAAATTGTAGAGCGATTTTCACGGTAGTTGTATGCTCTTTATTTGATTATTGTTTTAATTTACTCATTGATCTTGTTTATGCAGTGAAGTGATAATTTTTCAATCTTCGAATGTGTCTATTTAAAGAAAATTCATAATAAAAGTATGTGGTTATCGAGTTTAATCAAAAAGTAAAGATTTCTCACTTAACCAGAGGGAAATTTAAAGTTTCACATCACAGGGTAGAAGTCGAGTTTAACCAAGTGCCTCAATTAGTGACTGTGGGAACGTAGAGGTTAAGTAAGGTTAGGTACGGCTATGCATCTTTACACTTTCGTTTGTTTATTTAAAAATACTGTAAAGATACATAACCGCACCTAAACTACCTAACATCCACGTTCCCATGGTCACTAATTAAGTCAAAGTCGGGTTTAACCGAGTACTCGGTACCCATAACAGTATTCCATTTCTAAGATACTTCATGATGTTATCAACAAATGAAAATATGCTTCTTTCATTTTCTTTTAACATTGGTGTGTTGAAAACTAATACTACCGGATGCTCTTCGGATACTCCCACGGAAGAGAAATCACGATGTTCAGCACATTATTTCGGATCTGATTACGAAGGACTAGAGACGTTAAGATCAGTTATAGATGACTGAAATTAATTAATATAAGTTAAGATACTCCAATCTAACCTAATCTAATGTTCACTGTTTTCAACGATATGGGGGAGTATCTAAAGCGCAGCCAACTATCTTCTTTCAACAAAATAGTTCTTCGTGTAAAATTCGTTGTCGCGGAAAAGGTTCAACTTGTTATAAATTGCAGTTCTCATCCTTACTTACGAGTTTCAAGGGTACTACATACAGTCGAATAGTGAATGAATATAAGTGATATCTATCAACAGTAGTATACTGTGTTTAATGCTATATGTTATCCTTATTACTTCCCTACAGTCTTAGATCTTCCAACACTGATATTCGTTATTCATGCATCACAATTTATTATGTCATTCACTAATTTAATTAATACTACACTTTCCGTATTTTATCAGTATTAAATAGCTTCAACCATTTTACATCATTGTTTTTACTGATTTAAGATGCTCTTTGGATACTCCCACGGATGATAAATTACCACGTTCAATACAGTATTGCAAATCTGATTTCGAAGGATTAAAGTCGTTAATCCCAGTTAAAGATAACTTAAACTAGGTTAAGCTAACCCAACCTTACCTAACCAAACTTTCAATGTTTTGAACGATTCGTTAAAGTTTGCAGAGTAGCCCTGCAGAGGTATGCTTGGCTGAAGAAATATACCTAATTTTCACAGATTCCATTCGTAATACCATCTAGTCGAACAATAGCAGACTCCGTCCGGTTTGGACATCTGTGGCATTGACCAATAGAATTGCGTTTATTTTTGCGGGAAATTTTGGCACCCGGTCCTACAAACATGGCCGCCATAAACATAAAAAACGGCTTCACTTTGATGACGTAGGATTCTCTCTAAGTTTTATCTGCTCTAGGGTTTTACTATCATATTCTGTAAGAAAGAGCAAGATATTTTCCGTACAGTAAATAATCTTCTTGTTACACAAAAGTGAATTAAATTATAAAATGAATAGAAATAAATTGATTGTACCCTCACTTTTTTATAAATTCGTTCTAGCATCATTCATTTATACTTTAAAAGTGATACACACTCTCTACAATACTATATGTTCCACTAAAGAAAAAGAAACACAGGAAGTTAGTCTAAGGATTCATTTTTCAAAAACGATGTCTTGGGCCTTTCAAAAAATTTTTAAACTCTAATTTTTATCTTCACTATGAAATCAAGACTTATCCAATAACGAAACAAATTAAATACCTTATGCTTCTGTAGATTACCACACATATTTGTCTTAAGTGATTTTATTCATATAAAACCAAACATAGTAAAGCTGAATGAAGCTTGTAAAAATGCTCGCTAGATGGTTCGCAACTAAACGTGATACATAGGTAAGCTATTTAAAAAGATTAGAGAATTCTTTTAATTATTATTTTCTGTGCTTAAATGCTATTAAAAATATATTATACCTGTATTAAGCATAAATTAATCAGACAGGTTTAAATGATATTTTCTAGAACAAATAGCAGCTACAGCATGTATTTAGTATACTTTCATATTATATTAGAGAAGATGAAAATTTACTGATTGAAATGGCCACCAGGATGTGCTCAACCTGGTCAAAAACAAGTATTGATCTCGCCGACCAATCAAAATAAACAGGCACTTTTTTTAAAATTTGTAATGCTCTTATCAGAGCTTTTACCACTAACTACTTCAATTTTATGCCCCTTATTTTCTCACAAAAGTAAGTATGTGAATAGGTAAATATATGAGTGAGTAAGTATGCGAATAGGTAAGTACCTAGGTATATGAGTAAGTAAATATATTAATAGTATATGAGTAAGTATATGAATAGGTAAGTATATTAATGAGTATGTGAATAGGTGAGTAGATTATACTATTGTATAAGAAAAGGTCAATATTGGGAGATTAAAATGACCACCAGGATGTGCTCAACCTGGTAAAAGAACGAGTATTGGTCTCGCCGGCCAATCAAAATAAGCAAGCACTTTTTTTAAAGGTAATGCTCTTACCAGAGCTGTTACCATAATCTAATTCAATACTAAGTTGCCCTCTCTTTATAATGATGTATATGCCATTGATTCCTTTCGTTTTATTTGTTTGTTCAATTCTGGTTATTCTTATTAACCTCAAATTTCACGTGGCAGGGTCACGTAATGGAGATTTCCAGGCCCCATCTTGGATTACGTCATCACTAATTCGACCACGATCTAGTACAAACAGTGTTAGGCAACCTTCGAATCTTGCCAACTCACCACTCTATCCTGTGCTCTAACGTAATGGGAATGTCCGGGCGCCATCTTGGATTACATCATCACTTTTCCCGCCAGGTTTAGCTCATAATCTTGTACAAACACGCCTTATCTGACCTCAAGCCACCTCCAACCAGAACCAACTCACTCAACAACCAAATACGTGAACATCGCAGGTCAATCACCTCTGTTACGTGATGGGGATTACCAGACGCCATCTTGGATTACGTCATCACCGCCGCCATCTTGATTTTCAGTCGTTGTTACACCCATTCTACTACACAGCGATATTAAGGGTAGAAACTGAGTTAGAACTGAAAATTTGATCTACATTGGTTTAGACTGGAAGTAGACAAACGAGATAGTGTCCTCTCTGCTTCCTGACTTCATATGATCATGTTAACAGTCGGTCCAATATCGCTTTTAGATAGAGGTCATTGCACGCAACTATTTTACTTTAATCGCGAAATCATAATTTTAAAGCTATTGTATTGTTTCGTCCAATTCCAAATGCTGTGTATATGCATTGTTACTCTCCACAAGTGATCTAGTTATGAGCAAAGTTGCTTCTATAAATAGAAATGTCATAATTGTTTTCGCAAATTTGCAAGACGATTTTGTTTTGGACCTAAGTGAGGTAAGTACATCGAAGAGTTTTGTATAAATCTTAGCATTTAAACGTTATTTGAACATGTTATTCCAGAAAGGGACGCGAGTCACATCTGTAGTAAGTTGATAAATTGTGAATTTAAGTTGTATAGAGGCAGGTTAACATTTTAGTATAGAAAGCATGTTAGTGACAGAAATTTTTAGCCACTAAAAATTGTGACAAACAAATTCTATCCTCAATATTATACCTACAAAATTTTTCTAAGTTTTCTCAAAATTGTAACTATTTGATTAACGTCCCTTTATGCAATAATCTGTTCACTTCTTCTTTTGTGTATATGTAACATAATTAATCCTACTTTGCTTGAATGTGTCTGATTAGCTACCCAATGCTAACTCATATGGTGCAGTGCAAGTCCAGGCCAGCATCCAGAGGTCTAAGGGGATTGAACCCCTGTGATTTTTTCTTGCCCCAATACAAATAATTAATTTTATGTATGTTTCGTAAGCCCAAGCCCCCCCCCCCTAAGTTTTTCGTACCCCCTACCCAATGTAGCTGGCGGGGCTGAAGCAACCACGGACCACCACTGTGCTATAATAGTCAATAGGCTACACAATTTGTGATAACTTACGCAAATGAATTATTCAACATTAAAAAATGATTCTTTGTCGCTTAACACAGTTTTCTAGTTTTACCAGAAAGGATACAATATTGAAAGCTCTTGCGGGTAATCAAAATGAAGTAATAATGGTTAAAGTCAACCAGTGCTGTGATAGTCAATGTACAACTTTTGACACCTAGTGCGATTTTATTGGACTTTTTCTTTAATTTTCACTCTTTTTCGCTCCATCCTATATACCTATAAATATCGCATCGCACTTCCTTTTAATGATTGCGCCTCAGCGCCCTGTAGTCTCAAATCCCGACGTCACTGTTCTATTAATAGCCTACATGAGTACATAAATTCGCTAACAAACTTTGACCTTGAACATAAACTGGGCGAAAATGCTTTGATGTGAAGTAATAAGCATCACAGAATCCGTAACAGTAGTGTCTGAATACAGAAAGCCCAATTAAGGCGGGCCCATTCTCGCGCAGGCGCATTACTCCTTAACCGTAAATAAGACTTACAGCGGCTGATTTCCAATTTCCAACTTGGTATATTGGTAAAATGTCGGAAAGCTAATGCAGAGAACCCAGGATCGAATCCTGGTGTGGTTTTCTTTGTATTTTGTAAAAGAAAAATAACTTTTCTCTTGTTTATACACGCTTTAGGAAATTTAATAAAATTAGTGACCAAGAGCGCATAGAGGTTAGGTAAGGTCAGATACGGTGTTTTTTATTGCACACGCGATTAAATCGTGTTTTTTCTGACTTTCGAAAATAGGACTTTCTATGTTGAAACGCTAGTATCCGTAACTAACCCATTCAATACGCGATGAAAGCATGAAATAAATACTTATACCAGGGAATCCATTTACAGAAATGTTAGTGGTTATGGCGTCAGTGTAAGATACCGTGCCATAGACCAATTAATATTGCGTATGAAAACCAAGAAGTTCAAGTGAATACCTGTACCTCTACTAGCGATGAAGGTGATTTCAAATCAAAAGCAGCAATTTATAGGAAAAATAACAATTTATCACAGCAGTCACAGTACTTTAGACTGTACTTCATGTCTGGAAAGCATTCGAAACAATATAAATTTGTTAAAGATTAAAAAGAAAGCAGATTTTATAATTCTTGAATGAACACCTAGCATAACGAGTATAGGGTTTATTTTAAGCTGCTTGTAATCTACAGTATCTTCCATGTGACGTCACATGCAATTCAGCCTATCAGGTTAAAGCACGGGAACGGCCTACCTGATATTTATATACCTTGCCTGTAAACCTTTTAAGTACATGGAGACAGGTAACAACTGATGTAAAACACATTTTAAGAAATATTTCTCTTATGTGTCTTTTATAAATATGCCGACATTTTTATTCCTGTGTATATGAGCACATAGAGGTGCGAAATGAGGGAAATACTTCATCTTCAATGTGGTCAATGTGGAAATCAGGTTGGAGGTAAATTTTGGGAAGTTATATCTGATGAACATGGAATTGATCCTACTGGCAGTTATCATGGTGATTCGGATTTACAACTGGAACGTATAAATGTATATTACAATGAAGCAACCGGAGGTAAGTATGTTCCCAGAGCTATAATGGTTGACTTGGAACCTGGAACAATGGACTCAATTAGATCTGGACCATTTGGACAAATCTTTCGTCCAGATAACTTTGTGTTTGGTCAGAGTGGAGCTGGTAATAACTGGGCTAAAGGTCACGTAACAGATGGAGCTGATTTGATTGAATCTGTAATGGATGTTGTGAGGAAAGAAGCCGAGAGTTGTGATTGTATTCAGGGATTTCAATTGACACATTCTGTAGGTGGAGGCTCGGGATCAGGAATGGGCTCGTTAATTATGTCCAAAATAAGAGAAGAGTATCCTGATAGGATTAACAGCACTTTCAGTGTCCTTCCTTCTCCGAAGGTTTCAGATGTTGTGGTGGAACCATATAATGCTGTACTTACAATTTCACAACTTGTGGAATCTACAGATATGGTCTATTGTATTGACAACGAAGCTTTGTACGATATCTGCTTTAGGACATTAAAATTAACAACACCAACATATGGAGACCTGAACCATTTAGTCTCTGCTGCTCTGACAGGTATCACTACTTGTCTAAGATTTCCTGGCCAATTGAATTCAGATCTTCGAAAGTTGGCTGTAAATTTAGTTGCATTTCCAAGACTGCACTTTTTTATACCTGGTTTCGCTCCTTTGACGTCACGTGGAAGTCAGCAGTATCGTTCTTTAACAGTCCCAGAATTAACTCAACAAATGTTCGATGCGAAAAATATGATGGTTGCGTGTGATCCTCGTAGTGGCCGTTATTTGGCCGTAGGTGCAATTTTTCGAGGAAGGATGTCCATGAAGGAAGTGGAGGAGCAAATGCTTAATGTGTCCAACAAAAATAGTAGTTATTTCATTGAATGGATTCCGAATAACGTGAAGACTGCAGTTTGTGACATCCCTCCTCGCGGTTTGAAGATGTCAGCAACATTCATAGGAAATTCTACTGCTGTAGTTACATCGATCAAGCGCATAACTGAACAATTTTCTGCCATGTTTAGAAGAAAAGCTTTTCTGCATTGGTATATAGGTGAAGGGATGACTGAAGAAGACTTTACAGAAGCAGAGAAAAACACAAATGATATGGCGGATGAATATCTACAATATCAAGAGGCTGGAGCGGGTGAAGGAGAAGGGGAAGGAGGAGGCGGGGAAATAGATGAAGAATAAGCTAAAACGCCTTTTAATGTCTAGGTGATTACTTGTAAACCAAAAACGTTGTATTTCTAAACGCAAGTTGCTGATTAATATAAAGGGTATAATTCTCTTGTAGAGTCTACGTTAATTCTGGGTGCTAATATTATTTTCCAACTTGTAAGGGAATGGGATGTCACTTAATCGAAACTAACTGGATCATTGATAACATTCGGTAAGCTGAGTATGGGGTTTGTGATAGTATATGAAGAAAGAACTGATAACAATTTTTAAAAAGAAATACGGCTTTAATACTAACACGAATTTTGTAATTCTTCATGGGTGGATAATAGTCTATCTCAAACTCGTTTCCTGCCATCAATATAAAATTGTGCTTTAGGAAATAATTTAACGTATGTAACTACACTATATATATATATAATTTTATGATTTTGCATTATTAACTAATGAAGAAGAACACAATTCGAAAACAGTGAAAAAATTTGATATTTTTGCTTGGCAGGCGTTATTCAATATAAGTGACTTGAAAAATATATTCTACATGTATAGGACACTTTTCAAAAAGGAATGATATGTGATTGTTACTGCTGTATAGTTCACTTAGCAGGGCATATCTGTTAATAATTCTTTGGCGTTTTTTTCGTAGTGATTTCGTGATTATTTTCACTTGAAACTTATATATTTTAACTGCAACAAAAATCACTGCTGCAGACTAATTATTTATGTTTATTGAAAATATTTTAAATGTTTTATATTTATTTAATTCAGATAAGTCAAATATATTTTTAAGATACAGTGATTGATCTATGATTTAAATATATTTTTAAATAGTGTCTATGTATTTCTCAAACCCTATAAAATATTAATTGCAGAGCTGTTCCATTGTAATCGCCTAGCACTGGATTTTATGATCCTTGTACTGCATTTTCATATTTCATGCAACTTAACCTAATTTAGCCTCAGTTAACGTATGATACTGAATCTGTGGCAAAAAATCCATACATTATGAAATTACATTAAATAGCTAAAAATCACAAGGGCCAAGAAGTGATTACAATGAAGCAGCCCTTTAATTGCGAAACATATACATTAAAGTTTAATCATTTTTATACAATTCATCATGCCACATCAAATCAACCAGCAAAAAATTAAAATGGCTATCCCTCTATAAAAGATTGTAATAAATTGGACTATGCACAAATATGAGTTTCTATTGTTTATTTCCCCTATATTTGCTCTCGTTCGAAATGTATAGCCTTTTGAAACATGGGCGGCGATTAGGAGGTGCGAAGAGGGGCAGTTACCCCCCTTTTTCCCGGACATTCGAAAGCTGAACATAGGATACAGAAATCGCGCATTCAAATGTGTCAAAAGAAAGAGGAGAATTGCTCCCTCATTCTCTAATTTGTCGCTCACTGACCACTACCAAATAAGTTTATATATTAAGTAAGACTTTTTGTCAGTAGCGTGCCTTATTTCTCGATTGTCACAAATTTAATGTTTTCAAACTTGTTCAGTTGCAAAATTCTATAAATTGAAAACTATCACTCAGGAGAAACTGGATAAATCTCAGGATGGTCGGTCGCTGGGAGCGATCCCAGAAGTTTCAGAATCCGAAGTCAACGCTCTAACTGGGCATTTGTTGTCCGTTCTTTCTTCTGTTTATTGCCTGCACTGCATCTCTATATCATTTATTGTTTTTCTGATACATACCACTCACATGTTATCAAAGTTTAAAATCGATTAAAGACATGGTATTACGCGCCGAGAGGCAGTATAACAAATCAGATTAACCTAAATAACTGCCCTCGAAAATTCTAGTCGTTTCTCAGCCCCACAGCTAAGATTGCCAGGTATACCGTATTATACGGGATTTGCCGTGTTTTATGGTAGGCAATTTTGTATTCAACTGTTCTGTATATGATTGAGTATTCACAATCATGAATGAGATTCACAAAACAGTTAAATATAAAATTGCGAAGTCCGCTAGTGTCGAGGCAGGAAAGATGTATGTTAATTAACACAATTAACGTAAGTTTTTTCACATATCCTCTTGTACACGCAAACAACGTAATTTACAATTGAAAACACATATTTCATTGACTTTTGTGAAAACCTGACGATGCTACCTGTGAGGTTGCGAAAAGCTTACTGTTAGGTAATATTTGACTAATTCATTTCTGACGGCAGTATTTAGGTTAGTTTCATTTGTTAAAATCTATTATTTCGAAAACTACACGAGATATTGAGAAACTTATTTAATATTCGTAATACGCTGTTAAAGTTGACGTCATTGTCGCGCGGTATCCTAGCAACCAGAACGACTGGCTTTATACACACGGAGTAGCATACGCGTTTAGTATGGACGAAAAAGACAAAACGGTTTTCCTTAACATATTTATAACATTTAATAGTTATATTATACCTTACAATATGACTACATGCTTTGCGTTTGACTGCAGGTACTATGCTTTATGTCAACCTTTAGATTTCCAAGGAAAAGAAGACGTTACTGTTATGGACGATGTGCAGTCTATTTACAATCCATTTTGTTTTAGATTTGGCAATTCTATTTTGTTTCAGAAACTCTCTCTTTGTTAATATTTAGTTTCTAGTAACAGCATTAAATTACTTTGTGTATATTTGTATTTTAATATGTTAATTGCACTCAATGGGAGCACGGAACACTTGTTTGTTGTTTTCAGCCTCTTTAGGATCAACTGGATGGCATAGTAGCATTTATAGTTCATATAAATTCTAAAGGTATGTCTAATTAATGTTTCACTAAGGCATTTTCAGTAATTGTTTATATTTTTTACAACAGATTCACAATCGATAGATAGTGGTAGATACTTTACTCATTTAGAACATGAATTATCATCTCTCGGATTAAATAACTGAGATAAAGACTGCAATGGATAGATAATTCTAAAAATTCTAAAGGAAGTGCTAATATCAGGAAAAGGCCATAGTGTTAAAATAGATGTATTACATATTTATCTAAAAACTACTTTGTATGAAATCTAGAAAATTACTACAAGGACACATTCCATGTATTGAAATAAAATATATTGAATTCTGAGATTTATGTAACAGTGTTAGTTTCGATAAAGCTGTATATTTGAATATACGTGGCACACTCTGAACTCGATGCCGATAATTATGTTACCGAAAGAAAACTATGTTTGATTTGAAATTAGTTTTCTATTCTCAGGTTAGGAAGACGTGGCCAGCTTCTTTCTTTACGAGAACCATTAACTATATGATGATTACGGACCGCACACTTTTAGACAGAACTTGAGTAAAAATAAATTCTGCAGTTTTTCAAGGCAATAGATGTATGTAATTGCTATCTTTGTTAATTTTACTATTGAAATAACAATACATTCGTAGAATACTTTATTGTGATCCCAGCGGCCAACTATCCTGACTGAGGTTTTTCCAGGTTTTGTCCTCAGCCACACCAGACAATGGCCGGGTGGGTACCTTCAACTTAGGCCCTGGCCAACTCCTTCTGGTATCTTTTTACCCTGAGTCTTAAATGCTTGAAAGCCATAAATATATTTAAATTCAAATACTTGATTGTATTTATCAGCTTTTAAAGCAAATTTAATTACATATAATTTGCTGTAGTTTTTATCTTATCGCGGGCTTCACAAATTACATGACGGGTCGCGTGTTGCCCACGGCCTTTCTGTTGGCCATGCTTAATCTATTATGGTTTATTTCAAAACATTGGAAACCGTGTTCTAGAACATTGTATGGGCGTAACACAAGTGATCGGCTAATTTACAGAGTTTTAAACTAAAATAAAGAAGAATGTCGTCTATACATGAAATAATGAAAAAAGATGCTTAGTCCTTGTAGTCAGTGATTATAATATAGGCAATTCATCTGCTGGTAATTTCATGAAAGTGGATCTTACCTGTAAATGTTCGCGTGTACCAAGGTAATGTATGTGTTTGGGAAGACAGTGTTATCTAGAAGATGGTTTCAGGTGTCTGTGTGTGTGGAGAGTGTTAAATGTGTGTCTGGGCATGAAATGTATATTATAAAATAAATGTACATAATTATGCCTAAAATTATATTAATTCTGCCTAAAAGTCAGAATTTTGAGGGGGCAGTCCCTCGGACGCACTCCTAAATACGCCTTTGTACGTTTAATTCAGTCATTTCATCGCAAATTAGGATACGGCGATGCGTCTTTTACTCCATTTAGTGAAGATAATGTTTCACTACACAGTGACTCTGCCAATATTACTTTCATCTTTGCAAAACATTTAACAACGCGTCATATGATAACGCCACTGCTATAATGCAACAGGCGGGTTGTCAGATTAAATACGATATTTCTTCCAATATTTCATTAGATCTGTAAATGTTTTATACTTTTATTGTCAACTGAACTTTGAAGTAACTAAATATTAACACATATCAGTTAAAATGTTTCTAATTACATAGCACAAGGCTACTTTTGAAACCTCTCTCAAAATCCTATAGAAATCAAATGGCAGGTTTCCTAGGCAACCGTTTGTTTAAAGCCAGTATGGCAGCCACCACAATTTTCAGTAGCAGACGACTTTAACAGCGTATAAGCGGAAAATGTCCAATGTGAATCACCCTTTACTTACCACCATGTTCTAATGAAATTCCGTTAAACTTGTGTTTATTTGAGGCAATACGAAATAATAAACAAAATATTCTTTATTATAAATGGTGTCACGAATAAGATATCGTTCTATTTATGCAGTTCGACTTTTGAAGAGATCCATCAAACATTCTTTATAGTGATAAAAATATTCAATTGCTAACTCCCCCCCCCCCCTCACACACTTGTATCGCTGCCTCTGTTATGAAATACGCCTAACTTCAAATTTTCATTTTTATACCATTACTAAAAATAGAGTGACATTTCATTCAATTACACATTACTGGTCTTTTATTAGCTATAACAGGATTTCTCAACGTGGAGGTTGTGAGTTGTGTGCTAGGGGGTCGCCAGAAAAGTTTTATTTTACTTGTTTTTAGAATTACTAAAGATAATGTAATTTGTTGAATAATTTTTCTATAGTATAATTAGGATATTTGTTATTAAATACAGTAAATCAACTGTCATGGTCTTAAATGAAAAGCAAAGTATACACAGAATAAAAAAGGACAAAAATATTTAAAACGTTACGAAAAATTGCACAAGTTTACTAGGTTAGCGCGAAATCTGAGCCTATTTTGATTTAACCAGTTTCAAAATACTCGGTTTAATTTTTGTGATACACTTTATCAAGTCATTCTCGATCAAAAGTTAGGTACCCATCCATGTCTTAAATACCACGTTTTTAATATACAAACTCTTTATTAATTCGTGTAACTGAAAAACAGACCGGTAAAAGCGAGTTTTAAAGATATTTACATGAAACTTTCTATAATTGCTCACAAAACCTACTTTTGACACTGTGAAAATTTTACAAAACAAAATGTAACCCCGCCTTCCTTTCTGGCGGTTCAAACTAAAAAGGGAAATAAATCGACAGATACTACATATTTTAAACAAAAATTAGCGTATGACTAAATTACTTGGTACTAATGAATAAAATTAGACATAGAAAAGTAGTCCTCTGAATTAACAGATTTTTCCATAAGCGAGGTTCACTGAGTTTGCATTCCCAAAGGGGGGATTAAAATTTAGTTTAGGAAAATTATCTTCATATTGTCAAAACTTCAGCCGGGTTGGAGTTATTGGTCTCCCACCAGGCGCTTCCCCAGGTGGCGGATAGGGGAATGTCGAGCAGATATGGTGGGAATTGGAAATATTCAGGTACGTGAAGTTGGCCCAACCACATAAAGTTTTTAAGACCAAAACCACACCAAGATTTTGTGCTAATTTGTTCAAACTATCCCATATTTTGTGCACGCTTGGTTTAGCCCAGAAATCGAAAACAATGTGGTTGGGACAACTTCACGCTGGCCCAACCACATCAAGTTATCGGAATAAAAACAACTCCAGGATTTTGTGCTAATTTGTGAACACTATCCCATATTTGTGCACGCTCGGTTTAGCCCAGAAATCGAAAACAATGTGGTTGGGCCAACTTCACGCTGGCTCAACCACATAAAGCTTTTAACACCAAAACCACTCCAGGATTTTGTGCATATTTTGTGCTAATCTGTGCACACTATCCCATATTTTGTGCACGCTCGGTTTAGCCCAAAAATCGAAAATAATGTGGTTGGGCCAACTTCACGCTGGCCCAACCACATCAAGCTGTGGCAATAAAAACCACTCCAGGATTTTGTGCTAATTTGTGCACACTATCCCATATTTTGTGCACGCTCGGTTTAGCCCAGAAATCGAAAACAGTGTGGTTGGGTCAACTTCACGCTGGCCTACGCTTAAAATATCTATTTGGGCGAAACCAACAAACTAAGTTTTATTCTTTTAAACCAAATAATTTAGCAAAGGAAGAAAAGAAACCGAACGGCTAGTTCACCAATTATAGGCAATATATATATATATATATTATGGCGGCCATTTACCAGCATGGAGTTTCGAAACCATTTCGACTGTGTCTAAATGCTGAAAATAGAAGTTTGATGAGTATAATTCTCTTACATAAGAAATGCACAATTTTAGGCATATCATCTGAACTGCATATGGAATTTTCTATTTAAGTTGGGAGACGACGTGGTGGCGCTCGCATAGTCCCTCCGTCTAAAAGGTACCTTATACAAGCTAACGGAAACACTTTTTGCGGCTTTTGACGTCCCATTAATCATGCTGCCACAGAGCGGAACGAAATAACGCACCTGTTGCCAAGCGATCGGAGTTAGTCCGACCATCCACCTTCAGTAATACAGGAACGGTGCTCACAAACAGCTGTCATAGCTCGTGCAGTGTAAAAGAGAAGTGGAGATATGGGGGCAGCTTTTTCGCATGTGTTTGTTGTATTACTTTAAAGTGGGCCTGTCAGCTCTCACATTAAGTCGCCGCATATGCCAGACATTTGGTGAGAATGCCGTGAACGAACCTACCGCCAGGCATTGATTCCAGAAATTCGGTTCGTGAGATGTGAGCCTTACTGATGAACCTCGCAGTGGACGACCACATGTGTTGGATAACGAGGTCCTGAAAGCAGCCATCGAGGAGGACAGTGGTACAACGGGTGATGAATTTGCAGAAAACTTCATGTTTCCGCTGAACCAGTCAGACTGCACCTACATGGACAAGGAGGTCACACAGGTCGATGCCAAACCAAATGTGACAAAGAGGACCCGGGATACCCATCAACAACTTGGCTGGGAGACACTGTGCCATGCATCATATTCATCGGATTTCGCGTCAACAGATTACCACCTGTTTCATTCCCTCGACAACGACCTCCGTGGGAGATTTTTCGCCAATGAGGGAGATCTGTGGAACGCACTCACGGACTGCCTTGCCTCGAATACCACCGATTTTTTATCCCCAGGATATTGTGCATATGCAGGAACGTTGGCAAAAGGTGTTGGATGCTGATGGAGCTTAGTTCGAAACCTAAAGGTACGTACCATCCACTGTATTGCTCTTTGTTTATCACTGCTCTAGAACGGCAAAAACTTTTTTGGTTACCTTGTATTTGTCATATATTCGAACAGATAAAACAATTCTAGTTTCAAATTTACTGTTTTATAAAAGTTAGGATGATTTCCCATATTAGATCAAAAGGAACAATGTCTTTGTTGCATTTTGATTATTATATTTAATATATGTTTGAGAAAATCAAACAATTGAAGCTCTTCTTACATTGTTATACATAAAATCACATGATATGCATACTAGAAAACATAGGAAATGAAACGACATTGTAATGTACATTTATTAATTTGGGATTTAAGTATGGAATAACAAAATATTCTACTGGAACTTCTCTGACCAATGATTGGAAAATATGCTTAAGTAGAATTGAATTAATGCACACTAAAGTACCACATCCAAATGTTTTCTTATTTCAGCCTGCACTATTGATATCTACGCTAAATCCATCGTAAATAGAAATTAGGAAGTTGACAAGAATTAGCATAAAATTTGCAAAGAAGTTATAGCGCCATTTTCTCCTAAAGCTTCCTTATTGAGGTTGGGTCATAGTGAAGTTGGTCTAACCGCATTGTTTTGGATTTCTGGGCTAAACCGCGCATTAACAAAATATGGGATAGTGTCCACAAATTACCACAAAATATGCACTAAATCCTGAAAGGATTTTTTTTTCTTCGATAGCTTGATGTGGTTGGGCCTGCGTGAAGTGGGCCCAACCACATTGTTTTTGTTTTCTGGGCTAAACCGAGCGTGCACAAAATATGGGATAGTGTTAACAAATTAGCACAAAATATGCACTAAATCCTGAAATAGATGTTTTACCGATAGCTCGATGTGGTTGGGCCAGCGTGAAGTTGGCCCAACCACATTGTTTTCGATTTCTGGGCTAAACCGAGCGTGCACAAGCTATGGGATAGTGTGCACAAATTAGCACAAACTCTTGGAGTGGTTTTTATTCCGCTAGCTTGATGTGGTTGGGCCAGCGTGACGTTGGCCCAACCACATTGTTTTCGATTTCTGGGCTAAACTGAGCGTGCACAAAATATGGGATAGTGTGCACAAATTAGCACAAAATCTTGGTGTGGTTTTGGTCTTAAAAGCTTTATGTGGTTGAACCAACTTCACGTACCTGAAATATTCTGGGGCGGACCAAACCCAGTACTGCTGCCTTGCAGTTAGCAGAGGGATCTACAAAGGCTAGGAGAAGATAATACGTAGCAAAAATGTCATGATGGAGGGAAGCACCTTCACTATTACCACCCGAAGGCTGAAGGTGAATGGCATCGGGAAGGTTCAGAGATGGACAGAGAACATCTTGAATGACTGCAATCACTGCGAGATGGTAGAGCTGACAATTCTACACCGCTAAAGCATGTCAAGAGAAATACTAACAGATGGTTCATCGATTCTCCTGGGGTAAAATATTCTGGAAGTATACTAGTCCCTCATTCGGATCTCCAGGTGGGGACTGTTTCAGGGGGCTCAAAGAAAAGGTTTAAGAAAGGCATTAGGAACAGTGATGCCAATTTGCCCTATTTTTTGGCTACATCTAGCATATCTGGAGAGGCATTTAGTCATACAAATCTACGAAATACAGCCTTAAATATAGTTTATTTTATGAAACACTTTTGCCATTTGTGGCCTTTTTATTAGCCGTTAAATTAATTCTAAAAATGCTTTTTTTCTTTGAAAGTAAAGTGTAAACAAAAAATTACCCTTTCTGTCATTATATACAATCGCATTAATTGATTTCTCAAGACAGAGGATGTTTAATTACTCAACAAACCCTTGTGTTTTTATTCCTATTCTCTTTCACCACTCCACAGATTTACAGATACTCAACAAAATTTTAATGCCGCTCCCGTACGGATCCGTTTGCTACTTTTTAATCATTTTAATTTCGCAATTCATTGCAAGAATGAGAGTTTTTTAATACAAATTTTGAAGCCATGGACATTGTTTTAGTTTATTAAAGGAAACAAATATGAGATCTAATTATAAATTTTAGTTCATGATTTTAAAGAATTCACACTATCCTATTTTGTTGTTTTACCACTTGAAAATGAAAATCAAATGTGAATTTTATTTTCTGTAGATTTTGTACACAATAATGAAGTCACGTGATTCTTCATTCTCTGCTTACGGGTAGTGTGTAAACAGCTTCTTCTTGTTGAAGAAGAATCTTAATAGTAAGTCTCTTTTGGGTATGTTCCCAGTGAGAATGTGTTTTTGCGTTTTTCTATGTTTTGTGGGTCGTAAATAATACTTGTGCGCTTCGGCTAGCTGCGACGTCATCGATGATGACTTATTTCAATTTGACTGATAATTATGGCTGTTGGCTTTCACAAATCAGGTGAGCTGTTGATTGATTTTATTCTAATATAAAGTCATCTATGTTACTTCTTAGTCTTCAGTGAATAAAATCCAACATTTCAAATTTTACTATAACACACTTATAATCCTATACACAAAAAGGGGGTTAAAATCTACAATGTAGATTATAGGTTACCAGTACAAATTCTAGCTATTTTTTGCGTAAAAATACTTATTTCTGACGGCCATCTAGCCTTTTTTTTCTTGAGAGGTTGTTGGCAACACTGCTTAGGTACGTGAGACGTACGAACGTTATATAAAACGGGTGCTCTTCAGGTGTTGGTACGCGAGACCGAGAAGTACGAGCTGGACTTATTAGCGATACAAGAAGTCCGGTGGGAGGGTCAAGATAGCATCCTACAGGGCAAGTACGCTTTCTGCTACGGGGGAACAGAATTCCTAATTAAGAACAGTATCCTTCCGGCGGTGCAGAATATTGAGTCCGTAAACGAAAGACTATCGTGCGTTACGATAAGTACTCGGTGGCGCAACACGGTTTTAACGAAATGGTTATGCTCCGACCGAGGTGGCTATTGATAACGACAAAGATACATTTTACGAGGAGTTAGGAAGATTGTTTGACCGATTACTGAAATATAATACGAAAATTGTGATTTCAACGCTATCACGGGAATGAAGCAACTGGGACGTGGAAATGTAGAACACAATGTATATCGCTGGGGAGGGTTCAGCAAGCTGTATACGAAATGGAAAGTAATTTGTGCAGAATGAATACGGATTGCGAGAAAAAATGCAAAATGTTTATGCGTAAAAAAATGTTGACGGAAGCAAGAGTAACGGTTGCTGTACTGGTCGAGTAGTAAAGGCAGTCGACTGTGGAGTGAGGGTTCGTGGGTTCAAATCTCACTGTCGACTATCATTTATTTTCCTGTGGAAAAATCAGTGATGAAATGACACTGTGTACCTATCGTACTGGAAATCGGTAATTTATGTTGGGAAGTGAGAAAGATGAAAACAAGTTGATACCTGCGTGCCTGCGTGCACCTGCGTGCAAACGAGGATACAAAAGGTAGTCTATCATGTCTTAAATACGTGTACTTACATAGGGATCGTGCAAGACGTGAAACTATAGAAACAAATCCAGATAAAAATGTGTTTGAAAATGGACATGCCGAAGGATAACAAAATGATGGAAGGAAAAGCATGCATTATAGTACGAACACTTGATAAATGACGAGTGTGCACAATCTATGCATGATTGGACAACTTGCGGAAAGCACTGCTTCACAGGTTTGCGGAATGTTCCTGCATGCTCGTCGTAGTAGCCACATACATACCATAAGTACAATAGAAAAGACTTGAAAACAGGATTCGTAAATTGCTTATATACCAACTCGAGAATGTGCAAGATGTTTTCACGGCGGTACAGAACGAAATCAATATCATGTACTAGTACGTAGGAATAGATCTTACGATAGAATGAATTGAAAATTCTGAAGAAGAAGCGGTCCAGTAACTGAATATAGAGTGCAGAACCTGGGGAAATATTAGTAACCTCCATTGTTTTGCCAATTGGCACCAAGGCCGTCATCGCTGCGTGTTGCTTAAACGGAGGCTATTAATCCACGATTAATAGCGTATGATTAGCCATATCTGGTACCATGATCGTTATGATATACGAGTGGCCACATTCCACAACAAAATTTCTAGCGTCACAATGAAACTTGTACGGGAATTTTATACTTGGTTCCGCGCACTCAACATACAGTTTCGGTCCGAGAATGCCATCTGCCCTAATTGTTGGGAGTATGGTGAACGAATGTGTCGCGGATGTTACTGCCTGCGCAATGCATTCGACGCTTCTTGAACCAATTGGCGCCAAATTACGCGCCGAATACTGTTCTTTGGTGATACTACTTTGATCTGCATTCAGGATAAAAGATGGGTCGACACCTTTAGTACGAACGTTGGCGACTGAATTATGTTTTTTTTTTTTTTATCTGCTCTACTCAAACGCTCAGCCCTACTTCTATTCTTATTTTCATGCGAGACACATCAAAAACAAAATCATGTTCCAAGTAAGTAAAACTGTCACTCTGATTTGTAGCTAATAATTTCCGTGGTTTACTGAGACTCGATTCCTCATTTGTAAAGCCTTGGCTATTATTTAATTTTGCATTAATTTTTCCGATTTGAATATTGTCGAACCTACACGTTCTCGAAGAATGTTTTGTATTTAATTTCAAATGACTGTATTTGATTTCAATGCAACCTAGGGTAACTATTAGTCCTAACAGCGTTTGTCGCCAGACCCCGAGTTCTGAAAGGAGTTAACATGTAAATGATTCAAATAATTATTTCCAAGCTACCTCTCGAATTCGGGAATCTGCTTCCATTAGACTTCTAGCAACATACAAATAGCTCTATCGTCTGAAGTTCGAAATGTGTTTAAAAGAAAACAAGTCTTCATCCATGTTTAGTACCAAAGTTAAAGGATCAAGAAACACGCCCATGCTAAACGCGAACAATATATATATAAAATTATATTTTGATGTGATTATATTTACAAGATTGGATCTTCTTCGTTTCGTTGCGGCGTGGAGGCAAAGGACGATTTCTAAAATAACATTACTACGCTGATACGGCTAGCAAATATCGATTCCAACGCTTGGATAAGCTTCCGTTAAACAAATAGACGCGGGCATCAAATCCAAACCCTTTCTCGGTTCGTTGTACAAATCAGGAACGTACCCCCTGAACATTAAACGCTTATTTAATCCCCAATACATATTTGGACTTACAATCAAGACTTGCATACCTTTTTTCGACAAAAGTCGACGGATCGACCGGACATTGCTCAAGTTTCTGAACAGATGGGGGTCACAGTACTTAGTTGGGAGGAAATCTTGTTAACTAACAAATAATTGCAGGTGAAACCAGGTTCACAGCTAGCTCACTTGACTCCTCGCTCTAACAGAATTAGCA
Source organism: Lepisma saccharinum (assembly GCA_022664845.1). Taxonomy (NCBI): domain Eukaryota; kingdom Metazoa; phylum Arthropoda; class Insecta; order Zygentoma; family Lepismatidae; genus Lepisma; species Lepisma saccharinum. The sequence goes on along the minus strand of JAGDQP010020940.1, from coordinate 1,741 downwards.
TCATACGAGCAATGAAATCATTGGCATCTTCTTCTTGCGTGCAATGCTGAAAGAAAAGCGTGAAAATTGGCACTCAATTCCCCAAACACAAATTTAAGAACGCGGGACAGGTGTTGTTAACGTCGATTGAATTTCAAAATAATACGGGTAACAAGATACTCACGCACATCTCTGTAGTACAGTCTGTTGCCCTCTCAACAACTCTCAAACAATGTCCTGCCAAATTCTATCTTCCAATTTTCAATTTCAAACACTAAGTTATAAGTTACGTTCGCTATCACTCCTGAAGAAGTGGCTGCATGTTGGAGAGAGGGTTTTTTTCGGGAGATGTTGCTGCTTCCAAAAACTGAGTCGTTCTGAGTTCCGCTGGCTCAGGCCCGTCAATATAAAATCGTACCCAAGCAGACGAAATAAAAGAGGAAAACAAAATTTGAACCCTACTACAAACGTTCTTTACCACCGTAAACTTGGACTCGTCCACACTTGGCCCCGTTTCCTTATTTAGCTCCTCTGGCTGGCTGAAAAGACAAAGACACACACACACACAGATACAAAAGGAACCGGCTGAGTCCCGTTACAAATAGAATTTTCCACTGCTGCACCCGTCGCTGGTGAGCAGAAAACAAGAAAATAGCAATATTCCAGCCAACCAACTTTTTAATACAGAAATCGGAATACTGAATCCATCCAAAATTAATAAACGAAATATTCACAAAAATTAATAATCAATTCCCAAGACTCACTGAATTTAAGATGTATGACAGCCTTTACCTTACACACACGTAAATAATTTCTCAAACAATATACATATTCATTATAAATTCAAACATTATCAAAATTAATACCTTAGATTATAGTAAATAGAATTAGTAGAAAGTAGTGGTATGGTCGACCATAAGAAAGGGGGGGGGGAATCAGAAAATAAATTATTATATACCTTAACAAATTTACATATAAATAAATTGTATTAAATATAGCATATTGATAGGTAAATTATACAGAAATATAACATGGAGGAAAACTGGGCCATATCACCACAAACGCATGGGCATCGTCTCCTACTTCCTGTAGGTTTCTCAATGACCGACGACTAACAAATTTCGTACTATAACGTGACGCATTTCGGTTTACCTGTTTAAAGCACTGGATCCAAAACACGATGCTTCAAATCGTGTTATCCGAAACTATTTGCTTAGTTCACCTTCTAGTCCTTGCAAATAGCTGCCATGTAGGATGACTCTGCGATCCAGTTTGTCCTTCATTATTACGCGCAGTTGGTCTGACAGTGCACGAAGCTGATTATGACGATCTATTGCTGACTGTTCGTCCTGTTCAAATGGGTAACGTCCATAAGTCCTAAATTTCAGAAGTCCTAAATTGCAGAAGTCCTAAAAAAACTTTCACAAGTCCTAAACTTTAGGACTTGTGCAATTTAGGACTCCTGCAAATTAGGACTTCTGTAAACACCAGTGAACTGGCTTCTTGTCTTTTAGGACTTCTGCAATTTAGGACTTCTGGAATTTGGAACTTCTGCAATTTAGGACTTCTGCAATTTAGGACTTGTGCAATTTAGGACTTCTGCAATTTAGGACTTGTGCAAGTTTCGTCCCTTTGCTTTAGTTCTGAAAATCGCCACAAACAAGAGAACCACCGCCACTTCTGTAAACCAAACGTTACAAATACAGTGGATATTTCGTCCGCCATATTGAAGTGATATTGATAAGCTTGAGAAAACTCGTTT
>JAGDQP010020939.1:0-32480 GCA_022664845.1 Lepisma saccharinum | reverse complement strand
AGGATATTCGCCCGTGAGGTTCGAACTTGAACTTTATTTATAACTTTTAGGCTCAGGTGGGTTAGTGGAGGATAAAGGGTGCGGGTAGTTGTCTGCCAGGGCCTAAGTTGAACGACCATCGTGGCATTTGCTTGGTGTGACTGAAGAAAATCCCTGAAAAAATCTGTCAGGAAGATCGGTCGCTGGTATCGATCCTAAGACCTCTAGAATGTGAATCCAACGCTCTACCAGTGATTCTGCCGGACCCCTTGTCGGGGTTTCACCACAAAGTTTCGAGAATATTTTAAACTTTAATGTTTATAGGGTCAAAAATCGATATAAACCGTGCATGACCCTTTCCTGACTTTACATCCCGCAAAATGAAAATACTGGCGGAATCTCTTCACTCTACCAACTGAACTACGGCCACTTCGTGCTTTACAGAATTTCATGAGCCTAGCCACGGGACAACGGTGAGCAATATCTATCCTGTGTACATTATCAATGTCACTTGCACCTGTATTCCACCACTACCACAGGATATGCGGATATTCAGGACGATTCTTCTTGTACATGTTATTTACTTAACACACTATATAAATTGTTCTATTGAGGAAAAAAAATGTCACAAAATTGATTTCAAATAATATGCAGTTACTCTGTAAATATCACAGCAATTTGTTGCACACATGACGTTATGGATAATTTCTATAGTATCACTTCTTTGACACTGCATTTTGAACCTTTGAAACTTTTCGCTGATTTATCAAGATAATAATGCAACTTAGAAACAGCACTGAAACATTTATGTGTAGCTGTTTCCTGGAAAGTATTTCAAAGAGAAGAACGTGAAGAATTGCAATTGTAAGGAAAGACCTGTTTAGTGGTCGAAATAAGAAATGTAACCATTGTTTTAAAAATACGCGCCGTACAATACCCCTCGAGCGGAGAGGGCAAAGCTCACGCGATCAAAGCATCTTGCAAAACGAGTACAACTGAGCAGTTGTTTGCGTTTCTAATTATTCGTGCTTTTTCAATTGGGGTTGCTAGCCTACGATATCACAAACAAGCACTCCTATCCCGCCACCAGCTGCACATTTGTTTACGCTCCTAATGCTTTTCAATTCAAAGATGTCTCTATATTCGCCAAGTGTACAACGCCCAAAATGCTTCCTTTCCTACACTCCTTCACTTGACTCCTTTGGTTTCAGGGTCTTGGACTCTCGGAAGTGAAGGGGGGCAGTGTTCCAGAACTTTTCATCTTTTAGTTTCGTGTTATGGAACTATGTATTATACCGTTATCGAAAATAATGAATTCAGCCCACTTTGCTTCAATTTGGTACTATTTTTCAGCCCACTCCAGAGCTAGGACTGTGGCAACCCTGTTCACACATAAAGCTGAATCGCGAAAGAAATATACTACAAGTTTACATGGAACTGACTATTATTTTTGGTCCAATGTTGATACAGCTTTACGTCCATAAGACACATAATGGATGAGCGTTTTTATGTATTTCATATTTAGATTGAGTTAAGTTTTAAATTAGGCATTTGCAGTTGTAGGAAATTGCATTTTGTACCTGTTACACTTCATTACAATCGAATATCCATATGTTGTTTCCTGTACTTATGGTCCCAGATAATTTGATATACAAATTATTGAAACTGATGAGTAGCAGTCTTCTTATTTAAAATAAAATACTGTCAGTATTATCACCAAATAAACTACTAACCATACCAATAATATCGATTGTCATTGTTTAGAAATTGAAATTTAGCGGCGCAGGCACATACTAACACAGACCTAGTATCATTTAGCAAGCCAGTCAGCAACTGGGCACAAATTATTACACACACGAAGTAGTGAAAGTCCTCGTGCGTGTCACCTTTGAACCAAACCTCTAGCCCTTTTGTAAGTGTAATGACTGTGGGACCCGAGGGAAAAGTTTGCAATACAGATAAAAATAGTATAGAAGTTTCAAAACACGTAAGCGATTAATTTGCACAATATTAACTACAAGAAACTTATAAATTGTTGCTTTTAGGTTGTTCATTGTAACAAAGAACTTAGCTGTTTTAAAGTCAAAGATTGTCCTACCATCTATTGACCTGAATTTGTTCATAAATAAATAACGAATTGATGTTCATCTTTCGTGTATGTGGCAATTCACTTTCATGTCAGTAAGAAGATACTTTCTCTGGATTCTTAAATTCTTATCACTGTAGCAACTCTTCTATAACCTTAGCGACTTTCACTCCATTAAATAAAAGCAGTCACAGATTAAAAGAAATAGTATTAATAGAAAAAAATTAAACGGCAAATATTAATGTTTAAATAATGATGATAAATTATGAAATTCTCCATACGAACAAGTAACATAAAATGTTACTTGTTATGAAGGAACACAAATTATGAAGGAACAAGTAACATAAATTTCTAGGTTGCCTATACATTACGGAACGAATTAATATATTTCAGTGCCGACCGAGCGGTTTGCGGTCGTAGGCTATCGGCTCGAAGGTCCCGGGTTCGAGTCCCGGCAGGGGCATGGATGTGGATTTTAACAGCTAAAGGCGAATCGTGACGGGCAGAAGTCCAAAGTTACTAGACTGGCCCATATAAAAAATAAAGTTTACCAAAGTTTTACATATTCCACAGCAGACTTGTATGTACAGGTTGACAAAGAAATTAACTTCCCCAATTACTGTTTTCCGTCTGTTTGAATTTTTGTAAACGTTCTAAAAGAGCTTGTGAGCATCTAACAATGGGATCTAGAATTTTCATGGAAGCGAGCTTCAAAACCAATGTGTTCACTATTTTGGAACCCGGAAAATCGAGCATGTAAACCATTAGACTAACGGCGACCAACTATTTTTATATCAGTAATCCGTACTTGTGGTGGGTAAAAAAAAACACAAGTAGCTGTAGGAAATGGTAAGTTTTGTTTCCAGCTTGGCAACACTGACGTTACATGTGTTACACCTTTTTTTTTTTTTTTTTTGTCATACCAAAGACTAGGTCCCGGTATGTAGCATGTCAGTCGAGAAAGCACTGTAACATTAACGAATGGTGCATGCAGGCGGTGAAATGCAGGACTTGCCAAGTTTTTCAAAGCGGTCAAATTGTAGATGTCAGGTTAGCAGGGGCAACTGTCTGTGTGTCACCCACAAGTGGGGTGTCATGACTACGTATAGACAGTATGGCAAGACAACATCGGCTAACAAGGGACATCACCCAAGTGTCCCGCTCCGATTTCAATCTAATTTTATTTACTGATAGAGGGCATATATGCATTATGTCTGATACCAGAAATTATTGCAATGGCTCATGTTTTTTTAACGTTATTGAATGTTGAAGAGTTGTAATGTAGTTATTTACAGGGTAAGGCAAAAGTAACTTAACATCCCTTGTAAGCTGCGTGTGAATGATAAAATGTGAAGAACAACCATGTGGGTACATATTAGGCCTAGGGGGAAGTCGTATGGTAGGTGTGACCTTGACGGTAGCCAACTTGAAATCCGCCATCTTGAATGAGACTCAATTTTCGAAAATGAAAACCATAGCATGTGACACCTCATTTTAATACCAAATTTTTCCAGAAAACCAGTGGTATTGTTATTTTTGCTCTGTAGTTAACCAGTACAAACTTAGGCTCATGCTTGCTACATTTATTGATTTTGCGTATGAATAGTGTTGGGATGAGCTTCCGCCACTCATTCTGAAGTTTTAAGAGTTGCGATGTAGGTATTTATTTAAAACCACAAAACATAATTGCCACCGTGCCACACTGCTTTTACAAATGAACTGACAAACATGGCGTTTGTTCGTGATGGGTCGGTCAGTGGTTTTGTTTTAGGTAGACTCCATCATCATTCTGACTGGTCATGTAACTGCATACAAATATCTGGATATTTTAAGTAATTTTAAAGTTTGTTTCCAAACAAGAATGTTATTTTGCAGGACGATAATGCGCGCATTCACAGAGCCGAGCCAGTGGAAGCGTGTTTTGAGGAGACCCCTTCCTCTTGGAGTAGATTTTTCAATTACTGTACTGCATCTTTTCACACAATACTCTCCGAGATGTTACTTCGAGCTCTTTTCTGAGTGTGAGGGTGGGGTGGGGTGGGGTGGGGGTAGGATACTTAAAAATGGATCTACATTGTTTACTTGCTGTTCTGTTGTTAATTATAGTCGCAATTACAATGTGAATATGACGTTTTGCTGTTTTAAAATTTCTAACTGTTCCCTCAGAGTATTAAAACCGTATACACATTGTATGAAGTAAAAGAAACAGGACAATAATTCCATTACAAAATAAAGAAACGTAGAAGTTAAAGAAATCAGATAATATTCTTACGTGCGGAGGGTCAAAAATTTTCGACCTTGTACAATATACCTACCTACCGTTATAATACTCTGAAAAAGTTGTTACAAGTTTAAAACTGCGAACTGTCACACTTACATCGTACATAATTCGTCGTGTGATTGCTCAGCATTGGAACTGCAATAGACAGCGAAACAGTACATAAATATAAATACATGTCAGTCTCGTTCTTTTAAGTATATATTTTTTTGATTCCGCATCTGCTTTTTCGAAATTTTCCTAACCTAGACCTCAATGTAAGTCTAAATATCCGTGCACCTCTGAGTTCTCTCAAATTTTAAATCCTGCTCATATTCTATAGTTCAAATGTCAGTCTACATCTGATGCAATCCTTACCTAATACACATAAATAATTTTGTTTTAGAAAAGATCTTCTTTGAAGAGATGGAAGAAAAAAAGAAACTTAATTAGTGCATGACATAATTAACATTATGGACTGCTGCAGATTGCGTTCTTCCGGCGGCCAACCACCCTGATTGAGACTTTTCCAGAGTTTCTCCTCAGTACTCAGGCTAATGCTGGGATGGTCTTTCGAAACTGGGTCCTGGACGACTTTCTTCCCATTTTCTCTTCCCACCCTTATACCGGCCTAAGTCATAGGTGCCTAAAGATCATAAATGAAATTCAAAGGCAGACTGCACTTAATTAATAGGTAGCGCAGAAGTTGAAAACATTTGATTAAATTTCACATAATGTGAGTTCTGTGATAACACGTATTAACAGGTTCTTCTCGTTGACATAAAAAATATTAATACAAAGCGATGTTTAGTGCTTTGAAAATCAGTGAAGGCACAAAAAAGGAAAATTACTTCCAAGGTTAGAACGTATAAAACTTTTAAACTGATGCAAATCTTCTAAACATAAAAACTTCCTGATATTATGCCAAATTTTGTAAATTATAAAAACATATCACTCTCAAACATTTTGCCTGAACCTGACTTGCCCAAAAGCCGTTAATACACGCTCTTACACAAATATCTACTAACCTGCAACATAAGTGTAACAAATAATAATTTATAAAATATCAAATTTGACTGTTAACACTTTGTAGTTACAAGATTGACTTCAGCACTACTGAAAAAAAATCTTTAGTAATACGAAACTGCTTCTTACAAGCTGTTACAGATTTCTTCATTTTAACTTTTTTGACAGCACTGGCCCAGTGGATGGTTGTTTCGATAGGCATAACCTGTTCTCTTCAGTAGTCCAACTGACGTTTGTCACAAACTCTTCATCTTACGGGATATGCCATGATTCATCATCTCCTTGGGCAGTATGAAGATACGTCAATGGATGCTAGAATCAAAATAATGTTAAAAGTTGTGAATGTTAATAATAAACCATATTCTAAGGAAACTTTTTTATATTATTAATGTGAGATCAGATGTTAAACGTAAAATGGGTACCCTGAATTAGAACTTCATAAATATAATATTCGCCATTTTCATTGGCGTTTGGACAACGTAAAGAATGAACTCAATCATTATCAATTATACTGTCCCATACAAGACATGCTGTCATATATAATATTACCAAGTTCCTTCTGCTCACAACAACTTATATTTACTGGGAGAGTACCTGAAAGTAATATTGTAAAAAATAATTGTAAGAGGCATTTGATAGTTGTCATGTAAATTGAAACGAAACGCCAACAAAACAAGTGAACAAAGCACAGTTACTACAAGCCTAATAAAATGCTTTATTATGGTAAATACGTCAGGGGGTTCTTCAGGATCCTCAGTTTTGGGAGGGGGATGTTAAAGCCAAAGATGGTAAGTAGAGTTCTGCAGGATTTCTATCGATTTTTAACAGTAAAAATTTTAAGGTTGGAGGAGTGTGCTCGACGACTTGGAGGGGTGACACCCTCCTCCTATAAGGAGGGTGATCTGACAGAACTCTGGTACGTCTGCCAGCACATAGACAGTAGCATAAAGCTTCGATTTATTACGTTAAAGTGATTTGACCGAAACGGCACTTAGTTCCTTTGTATGATACCCTTCCGTTATAAAAACAAGAAAGAAAAATGAAGCTCTCTTCCAACATGAAAAAACTCAATCTGATAGTTTAAGATCTACACAAAGAATAAATCGCTTCTTTAAAGTATATTTGTTACATGTTTATATTTTCTTTTATTTTACAGAAGAGCAATTTGAAGATCGGATTGGAACTCCAATTAAAACTAAAGGAATTATGTTTAAAATTTGAAACTTGGGAATGGGATAGCGTTGTCTCTTGCTTCTTCGTAAACATTAGAAGAAAGACATGCTTATGAACCACCGCAATTACTGTATAACTCATTTTTCTTAAAAATGTACACGCGACAAGTGAACTCTCAAGACGCGAAATAGTAATGAGTAACGAAACACAGTTTCTTAATGTCAGAAGTGATGTTCCACTACCCATTCTTACATCTCTGCACCTACTCTTTTTCCATCATGTTACGATTTGAAGTTGTTCACAATGGCTGCTTAACTAGTCCGCTTCTGCACTCACTCTTTTTCCTCACTATTTATTTACTTTTAGTTTTGCACCTCACGTGTTCTACCTTTCTCCATTATCTTTACTATACTCACATGTAAATAAAAGTGCGCGAAAAATCAACGTAACACAAATATAATACAGAAGACGTAGCAAGCTTTCGTCCCTTCAGATACAGAACGTTTATAATGATGAAAAACAAACAATCAAAAAGTAACGGTTAGAGGCAAAGGTATCAACAACTGTCCGACATAGCATTTATTTTAAATCTTTTCTTACAACGAAACCATTTTCATCTTAACCGAAAGTTCTTTAGTGTGAGGACGAAAAGATTCTAATTTCGTCGTAACTCGAAAGTGATTACAATACCAAGCCATAAGCATTTTACTTAAATTTCAAATTTCTCCAAGGCTTCTTGGAGAGATTAGATTTTTGCTGCATCAGATCGAACAAGTTCCTATACTTGTGCACGATGAAATTACTCGTTTGAAAGGAGAAAGATACAAAGCAAAACAGGTACGTGTTCGGTAATTTAAGATGTACATTTTTTTAGGTAACTTATAACAACATTAAACAAGTGAGACGAAAAAGTTAAAACATTTAAGTTTTCGGACAATTGAAAAACACATATTTTTAAAATTAAGTGTAATACTGAATACTTTATATTTTGCATTACTAATTCTAAATTCATATTACACGTGCCCATACAACAGAATTTCTAAGTAGTTAGGATTAAGCAAAACTTTTAGAACATTACTCTTAAAAAGATTACTAAGTAAATTAATTACAAAATTTATCGAACATTTTCTTCTCAAGTTTAACATGATGTTTATAAACAAATGTAGTTTAAGAAATCAAACAGGAAACAAAAGTGCTTTAGAAACCAAACAGAAAAAGTATTTTTTTTCAAGCAGTAACAAAAGTACTTAAGGAAAAGCACACTGTATGTCGATTCGAAGCCTATTATTTCACATTATAATATGGTACCAAACGTATTGTTGTTTTAGTAATATACATATGTAGATAGGTAATCAGAAAGTGGATTTATAACGCTGAATTCTTTACTGGGCTCAGCCTTAATGTTTGATTCGGATATTTTGTGCAATATATGAAAATAAGCCAAAAGGGAGCAAGTAGAACTTTCTGCTGGATAGCGTATCGCACAAATGTCTTTCTCTACTTCAGGCTTTTAAACAAACGAGAACTCTTTTTATTTTATTTGAAACCTCTTTTTTTAATTAACCAAACATCGTTTTATTTTTCTCCTCCTCCTCTTCGAAATTCAGCAATAGGTGTTACATTAAAACGCATCATTAAAAAAAAAATACTTTTTTTTACGTCCAATATCGGTTTCTGTTTAAATTCCGGATTTTCTGTTTAGAAGTTAAACTTTTTTTTTGTTTAAAATTCGGTTATTCATTTTCTAGTATTTCTTCAGAGTTTCTTAAACTTTGGCTCCCATCGGAAATCTTGCAATATATTTTTTTAAATCCTTCTATGTCTTTCCACCATTTGATTTGTTTTCATATTCTGTAATACTGAACGAGTTTATAAGTAGAAATATCGCAAGTGCTCTATGTTAATAAGTGTGTGTAAATTCCGTCGTATAAGACTATTCATGTAAGTTCCTCCTTTCTAATTGTGCCTTTATATATATATATATATGTATATATATGATAAATTGATGCAGACGTCAACCATTTTGAATTCTTTATCTTAATAGCTCATTAGTATGCGACTGTACCTTCGGTTTACTCCTGAAGATGAAGAAACAGCTCGAAATATATAGCCACTTTAAATTGGGACACGTGAATTTCTTCAGGAAGCTACGTATTCATCTCCACAGAAGAAATATATTTCTTGAAACACTTGGTGTAACAGGAAGGTATGCATGAGTATGATATACAACGAAATCAAGAAACAGCATTTATACTTGAAAAATACACAATATATTCCAATCCTTCGTTTACAATATCACAAAAGGATATAAGCCACAATTATAAAAATAAGGTCAAAAAACAAAATAAAATGGGAAACCCCAAAATAGAGTTTAATAGGGTACATGGTCACCCCTAGCTGCGATACAAGTCTGACAACAACGCGGGAAACTACGGACAAGTGCAGCGAGAAGATTTTGTAGCAGTAGCTTCCATTATTCACACGGAGCTATTGTGAGAGCATCAAATGAGATGAGTGACCGTATTAGCAAAGCAACTCGCCTTGCTACATTGTCCCAAACTTGTTCAATTGAATTTAAGGCCGGTTAATGCACTGGCCAGTCTAAAAGGTCCAAGTTTTTAAAAAAGTCGTCCACCAATGCAGGTTTATGAGAGTGTGCATTGTCATCGATCAGGACAAAATTTTCTCCTACATGCTGCCGAAACTCTCTCATATTTTCTGCCAAGATCTGGGCGTGATATCTAATAGCAGTTTTGCCTTGTTCATTCACCCTGGTGGTTTCGATTAGAGGCTTTCTTCGGGTGCTGCTAATGACAGCCCACAAGATCACCCTGCCACTTCCGTATTGATCACGTTCGATGATGTTGGAGGGAATATATCCTGTACCCTGTTTTCTCGGGAAGAGGCACCGTTGAGAATCAGACTATAGACTAATCCGCGAGTCATCACGTCATAATACGAACGTCCAATTTTCATCTGTCCAATGGTCGTGATCTCGACAACATTGTAGACGATTACTTCTTTGAGCAGCGTTCAAAGGCACATATACTACCGATTACCTCACCTACAGTCATCTTTCCCCTAGCCTTCTATGCATAGTTTTTCGAGATATCTCCCCTCCTTATAGCATCGGGGGGGGGGATGCCAGTTGATGGTCAATATTCTATTGTGGCTCCTGGCATTTATCAGCAAATAACGATCTTCGCTTTCACATATAACTCTTGGGTATCCTTGACTGGTCTTCTGGACGCGTCTTTAGTGAGTGTCAATTAACTGTCTCCACAGACGATTAATTACTGAGGAATTTACTCTGAGGTATCTGACTAGTTTGGTATTTGGCTGTCTACCTTCGAGTCTTCCAATGGTTCTCCAGCGTAAAGCGTCATTTAACAGTCTTCTTTAACCATTGCTAAGCTGTTCAGTATCATTGGTATCATCTGCTCTTCAGAAACACTAATAATGGACACCTTCGTCTATTTTAGTGGACGTCATTTTAGCAGCCCAGAGTTAGTGTTCCTATACTAGCACAAACCCTTCGTTTCTACCATTAACTATGTCTTTCTACATTAAAATGGATAGAAACATGTTTTTCAACATGTGTAGATATCATACGACATTTTGAAACAACTATTTATCACTTTTTGCAAATATTGTTTCAATTTTGAACACTAGTGTATTTTGTAAAAAATAATAATAAAACCCGGATTTATGTTTCAGTAAAAAGCTATAAATCATATTCTGATCGAGTAAGTTAAAATTTTATTGATAAAATAAAAATCCGGTATTGGATTTTGGATTTCGGCCTTTTACATAAGATTATAGATCTTCTAAAAATACAGCTTTTTGTCCATTTCTACTCTAAACTTTATACTGAAGTTAGTGCTCGAACTGAGTGTGATGCGATGGGATGTCTTCCCCTAGTGCAAAGAAAAAAAATTAACCATCCCTGTAGTTGGGTGAAACGAAATGCACTGAAATCTTCTTTGTCAACAGACTCACATTTTAACCATTTGCTTGTATTTTTTTACTTTCACATTTTGCAATGTTCCCCATATTTTGGTTTAGAACTCTGCATATTGAAGAGGAGAATTAAATGTTCTTAGAAACATAACTTTCATGTAATTAATAAATTTGCTAGTGTCCAATGCCAGCTAAAGTTCGTGTACTATTTAAAGTTCATATTTAATGTATAAGATCATATTCTTGGTTTACTTTTATGGTAGGCCAAACCACACATGTGGCAGCACAGGTATTTTTATTTACCCTACTCACGTGACGCTTTTTTTTACCAATTTTAATACATTCTAGGTGAAAAAAAAAATGTTTCAAAACTTAAATCAACTTCATAAATAGAGTGTGCACAGAGTGCAGGTGAGTGCGTAGAGTGTAAACAGACGTACTGTCTCTGTTGTGAAAGGAGTTGAATGCGCCGCGGCTGACTTGGAGGATGTCGCAGTTTGAGCAACGGGCAAACATCAAGTTCTGCCAAAAACTAGGCAAATCCGCAACAGAAACGTTGCAGATGATCAGGCTAGTGTACGGTGACAACGCCGCCGTGCTGTGTTTAAGTGGCACAAACGTTTTGAGGAGGGGACAAACAGTTTAGAGGATGATGAAGGTACTGGTCGCCGAACAACAGTCCGAACTGAACGCAAGATCGAAGAGGTTGCAATGGTGGTGCGCGCTAACCATTCCCAGTATGTATACGACATCACAGCAGCAGTACGGATCAGCCATGGTACATGTCACAAAATTCTGACGAATGACTTGGACATGTCGCGTGTCACCCAGCACAGTGTGCTACGCATTCTGACACAAGACCAACGTGAAGAGCAGATGACCATTTGCGGTGACCTGATCAGTAGTGCTGACGCTGATGGAACGTTCCTGAACCGAATAATAACAGGAGTTGAAACATTGTTTCCTGTATGATCCACAACTAACAAGACAAGCAGCCACCTGGAAATCGCAATCATCTCCAAAACGCAAAAAACCGAGACAAGACAGGTCCCAAGGAAAAGTGATGCTTGAACTGTTTATCGACTAGCAATGAATTGTCCACATGGAATTCATCCCACAAGGAGCAACTGTCAACAAGACAAGCTACAAGGAGATCCTTCGCCGCTTACGCGAGTCAATACGTCGTAAGCGTCCTGAACTTTGGCGCAGGAAGAACTGTATATAGCTGCATGACAACGCTCCTGCACATAGCTATGTCCTTGTCCAGGAGAAGCTGGCTAGTCAGCAGATCAACGTTTTGCCACATCCTCCATATTTACCTGATCTCGCACCATGCGATTTCGATCTCTTTCCCCGCTTGAAAGCTAAGTTACGTGACCTTGCTTTCATTCTCCCGAAGAGATCCTCACTGCCACAAAGGATGCCCTACGAGAGATGTCTGCTAACGCCAACATTTTTCAAACATGTTTTCAACGGCTCTACGAAGGTTGGCAGACCTGTATCCCTGCCAACGGTGACAATTTTGAATGTCAGTGTGGATTTGTGTGTCTGTCAGTGTACGTGTGTGTGAGGACGTTTACGCCGAGCACAGCAACTATGACGACATCTGGGTTCTACTGGTTGCCTGGCTATATATATTAGGGATGGCCAAAAGTTTCCGGATCCCTATCCGGATCCAAAATTATCCGGATCCGAAAAACGGATCCATATCCGGATCCGAAAAAAGCAGATGCAGATCCTTATCCGAGAAAGTGGAGCCAGATCCGGATCATCGTACAGGCAGTAACGCAGAAAATTTATTATGGTGGATAAAAGTATCTCACTCTATTTCACAATTACAGAAACAGGTACCTGTGAAAGCACAAAAGGTGCCAGGGAATTTCTCAACGCTCCCCTCCTCCTACAAGTAACACCATGATGGTGAGAGGCGGCAACACTGCCTTCCCTGCCAACACTGCATAGAAACACTCTTCTCATAACGAATTAATTTCCCACAGACAAACCTGTCATCACGACGTTGCACCATTTAGAACGACCGAAATAGACCAATTTCTTAGTGATTGTTTTCTTTAATTGTGCTTGTACTTTGTAGTACATATTTTACCCTGTGCATTTGATATGAGATCATAGTTGGAACTTGGAAGGTTTACGTGCAAGCTTCGCGTTCCCCACTAGGTCTTACATTGACAAGGAATTTACAGGACCGGGTTCTGGTGTTGATCTTGATACTTTGATACACTGTAAAGACCACAGATTATGCACACTACGAAAAATCGGATCCAGAATGGATACAAAATACTGATCTGGATCCAAAAAGCGGATCAGGATCCGAAAATAGCTGATCCCGATGCGAACATACAGAGACAATCATCGACAAAAACCGTAGCTAAGTTAGGCTGAGAATCATTACTTTCCTGATTAGGTATTTCCTCGTTATTTCTATAAAAACGCCTTTATTTCTGCCTTCGAAAGCAGACAACCTTCCAGTGCCCAACTTTTGAACAAAATTTGCAGACACACCCTGTCGCCAGACACTCCTCCTTGCTTAAATGGTTCCTCCCACATCGGAAGCATGTCCATCCTGTGCCGATAGCTCTTCCTGACTTTAGAGGAGACCGGTGAACTTTATTAAATTACCTTGACCTAATTTGGAAACAATCTTTAATGGAACTAAACTGTGGATGGAAACACTTGGCATCCTTCTCTACATGCTCTTCAGTTTGTAGAGTATCAACTGCCTATTGTAATGTTAATTTGGTGATTGCTAATAACCTTTTCCTAGCGCCTTCGTCATAAACGCCTATGACTATCTGATCACGAATCGTATCGTCTGAGGTTGCTCCCAAATCATATTATACTGCTTATTTTTGCAACTGCATAATGAAATATCGCGTTGGTTAAATTCGGCTTGCTTAATACTGTGAAATTTATATCGTTCTACTATGATGTTGTATTTACAGGCAAAATGTTCTTTCAGTTTTGCTGAAACTACCTCAAAAGAGCAATCCTTTACTATGTCAGGGGCCAACAAATCCCGCAACAATGTATATAAATTGTGACCTATTGAAGGAATGAACACGATTGTTTTCTTTAGTGGAGCTATACTCCACATCTCACAAAATGCTGAAAACTGCTCTAAATAAACTCCAATTTCCATTGGCTCAGGATCAAATCTTTCAAAATTAGCTTGCGTCAGGTTACCCATGATTACTATTATATCTCCATTAAGTAACATCAAGCTTGATGTACCACGCCACAAGCTCAAACAGGTTCAGGGATCCTTCTCGAAATCAGCAGCAAAGGTCTGGAATGAGCTTCCCAAACATATCCGAGATATTGAAACATTTAAATCATTTAAAATTTCGCTAAACTTTTTCCTACGTAAGGATCAGCAGCTAACCTCCAGTACACATGATAAATTTACTATCTAGATGTCAGATGCGAAATCGGTTCAATATTGTCCTTTGGTGCTCATTAACATAATTATTGGTTGTAATTTGTAATGGTGTTTTATTGTGTGTGTGTGTGTATGTATATGTGTGTGTGTCTGTGTGTTTTTTTTTAATCCACATTATTTTACTGATTTTGTAACTCTGTTTTTTCTACTTGTAGCTGAATTATTTCGTCAAATTTTGATGTGTTGTGTTTCCAATTATGTTAGGTGGTAGAGCAGCCTCCGGCTGAACCTCGCCCGCTCTAATAAAGCTATTTTCAATTCAATTCAATTCAAATATTTCTTTTTTTTAAGGATATTATTTCTACCAAGCCAACGTGAACAAGTTTGTCCAGCGGTATCATATTTTTTTTAATCGCATTGGTGATTACACGGAAAACTGATGTGCGAGTAGTGTAGCCTACGTAGAAGACATAATGAATTAGTGCCTGATCATACTGTTTTACTTTATTTCTTGTAATCTTTTTTTATCCATCCACGATACGTATATAAAGAAGCTTGAACCTTACTGTGTCCTCCATGTACAAAATATGACAAACTTGTGCCTTCAGGTTATAAATGGAAAATTACCTCGAACATTTTTCTACATGAATGTAAATTGCACCCCTTTGCTTGTGGAGTCGACATATGTATTAAAAACATGCTATTCAGGACAGGGATATGTACTTAACTTTTGACGTATAACTGCTTCTTTTTCCGCATGAAGTATGATAATGGGTAACTTGGTAGTTCATCGTCACGTACAATTGCAACATATCAGAAGAACTTAGAACTGAAAGCAGCTACTTGTGCAATCTTTCAAGTTTAAAAAGAGCAAACAAGATACAATATATTTGTAACAGCCTAGTTGCTGTTCCATTTTTATATTTCTTTTCTCCCCTTTTATTTTCTTAGTCTCTGTTTTGTTTTCTTTCAGTGTGTTCTCTTTAGCTCATTCTCTTTGGTTGGTTTTAGACTCTTTGAGCGTGTTTCGTTTGGATTTTGCTTTGGATTTTCATCGTTATCCATCCAGGTTTTCGTTAGTCACGCAGCAATGACTTGGATCTAACGCCTGTCTTTGATTGGACCCTAGTCAATGCTTCGTGACTTGTTTTTTGCTGATTGATGTGAATCAGTCTTCTTCTCCGTTTGCTGGGAGAAATGCTCTCCCATGCCATGTTAGTTCAGTTCCAATTTTTAAAAAGAGACGAATAGATGCATGGGCTTTCCGTCATCTGTATTTCCTAAGCCCTGTTTACGATTGGTAATTATAAACACCAAATTTAGTATTATTTTTTCGATTTAGGCTGTTTACGTCCATACCGGAAAATATATTATTCGAAGTAAGAAGAATTAGAACCGATATAAGTGCTATCAGGACTTTTAAACATCATTATTTCGAAATTTTCACCGTATTAAATTAATATTTTTGTTTTGAGATTATTTATCAATATGTACAATATTTTCTAAATTTCAGTATGGGGCCACTATTAACCGAATTCTTACATTACAAGTACCGGTTCGTTGGATTTTAATAATCATATGCCAATTTCTCGTCTCCAGTTTTCCAAATCCATTCGAAATTCCCGGTTAGCCATGTTTGACAGCTACCGCATATTTTCCTTACTTGATCAAATTAGCAACATGTCTGTTCGACTATTTTTGCGTACCGTTTTGATGATAATAGTAAATTTTATATTATTCGACATGGTTCGATATTTTTTTTCAAATCCAGCCACTATTCTCCGATGAAAAAGTCGTATTTTATAATATTATTTTGTATTTTCAAGATTTATTCAGAACGTCTTTTGTATAAGGTAGTAATCATCTGTAATGACGTCACACCATTAATAACGTTAAAGTGATTCTTTCTTTACCATGTATTTTGGACTAGAACTTCTTTCGTGTAAGTAATACTGTAGCAAAACTTTTCGAAATTATACAACAATGTTTCGGGAATAATTTGTGAAAAAATCAACGAAATTTATTAATTATTATAGAAATTATGGACATTTATGTGTGACTACGTAACTTTCAGTCCTGCTTAATTCAGTGTATACCAGCGATTCAAATGTGTTTGTTCCTACACCTCGACAGTAATTCTGTTCCGATTCTTATGATATTATCATAGCCGAAAGCGTCAAATATGTACATTCAGAGTAATCAATTTTAATTCTGAAATTTTTATATTTCTTCGAAAATCTTGAGTTTATGTTCAGTGAACGTAGTGTAGAAACCTCTCAGTTAACCAGGTACGATCTACGGCATTAGTTGATAATCCTCTTACAGTGTTTAGTAATATTTATAATGTGCAGTGAGTTATTTAATGTTTGACTTGATATCTATTGGAAATTAGCTACAAATCGTCACGTGAAGTTGACAGCAATTGATACTCATTATTTCTGTGTTTCGGTAAACCTATCGTATTCAGTGATGTAATTTTAATTAGATTAGATCGGTTCATAAATCCGTAGACCAGTGGTAGGATTCTTTCGCCAGCTTAGAAGTGATGACTTGGGAAAGGAACTATATATTGAATTTCTGGTTATTTCTGCGTTGACATATGAAGTGACTCCAGCATGTGATTTGTGTGAATAAATATTATTTGCGTTTTGCGTTATGACACTACGTTTGGATTGAGTTGCGACCGTCATTCGTTGTGTTCGTTCGTCTTTATTTCAGGAATTGCGATTCCAGACTACAGGTGTGGGCCCTACAAAGGTAAAGGTAAGACATGGTCTTTTGCCACCCTGTAGACTTCGAAGTGAGTAAAGACATAGTATGAGTCACATTTGAGTCGTTATGCTTATCATCGTTTGAGATTATTTCCCAAGTAAAGATTTGCGTTTTTCTTTCTTAATCTGTCGATAATCTGAACAAGCTGGTACTTCAGAGTATGAACTGACAATCTAATTAAAATATTGGAGGTGTCGCCTTACCGGTATTTCCTCCCTCGATCTAAATTTATTTTTTTACAGCGATCACAAGGATCTGGAATCCTCTTTCCTAGATATTCTTAAATCTGGAAGGCATTTCTGCGCCGCTCGTCTGGGGTGTAGAAAATGTTCGGAGCTAGAGGTTAGGTTAGATGCGTTGCGTGGGTACCCTAGGCTCCTGGCGACCCTATTTGTCTGTGTGATCCTCTTTTGGGATCAATAGGTTGGGGACGTTTCTGTTTTTTGCGACTCCAGCCAGGATTGCCAAGAAACCTGTGCGTTTCATATTCTTTGAAATTTGTTGGTTTTAACCTACAGAGCTCTTGTTAAACTTATTTTTCACCTCCCCTGACCCCCTTGACGTTGAGAAACTCGGGGCTAACCTAATAACGTGTCTTTCCATTATTTCAAGTTTTTGGTAATACTTATCGGGACACAAAATGAATGCAAAACACAAATAATTATGATAGTCCCCATGTCATTCACAAAGGCAAAAAATTATGAAAAGTCTACAAAAATTAAAACAGGAAAAAGATATCAACGTCTAAATTCCAAATTTACAGAAAATTACATCGCGTATTCACAAGGAAAGTGTCACAATTCAAAAAATATAATTTTACAGGCGGGAAAAGAAATAGAGTTTCACTTGAGAAGCTATGTACAAAATCTATCAAATAGAAATGTCACTTCAGCCATCTATCGGCCACCGATGTAGACAAACTTGTAACGTTTTTGTCAATTACTTTAGAGTAAACAATACATAAATTGTTTAATATTTAGTTGTAATACTTTTCTTGTGAACGTGCCACATCTCGTACGAAGGGCACTCAAACAACATAACATTGGACTATCAATAAAACCAGGCAGGAAATAAAGAGTCTGAATTAAAAAAAGTAAAAAATTACGATACTATTGCTGTTATCATGAATCTAAGAAATCAAATTTGATTCCCAAAAATATCAACTGGCAAAAAAAAAAAAGTTTATAAAAATAATAAGCAGATAAGGTATATCAGGAATAGGGAAATAAAATAGGGTATTGCTATTAATGTGATCAATTAAGATAATCATATGGACGACAATAGTATTAGGTTTGTTAAAGAAGCAATTTTACTAGGATAACATTGTTATTCAATACAAAGTTTATTGTATAATATTAGTCCCCCTACTTTTGAATGTTTTACGTTCGAATATGAAAAGATAGGCGAATATTCTTTCATGTAACTTTAGAGAAACAGATTATTTCTAGCATTTTTATGCTTTACTTAGTAGATGTATGTTCGATAAATGCATTGCACATCTAAAAATAATCAGAATAATTTTATAAAGATCTTTCAAGACTAAAAAATGTGTCCAAGTAAAAAAACTGTTTGTGGGCCATGACATTGAGCGCATGTAGAATTTCGTTTCAAATCAAATTTTTGCTACCTTGAATATCTTTGATTGTAAAAGTATAGTGTTGATGTTCGGCATCATGTTTCGACATTATGAAATATAATTAGAGTCGCAGAATTACGTTAATTATGAGATATAGGTAAGTTTCAAATAGCTTGTATTTGCTTCCACGTTCAGACTTTCATAGCCATAATGTAGGACTCGATTAAAGAACAAAATCAGCCATAAACCCTAATACTCGTGATAGTATTCTTTTACAGTTTTAAATAAAACAGAAAAGTTGGTCTAAACTGTGACAAACATTTCGATTCCAATATCTACCACTACAACTGTGGAAGAGTACTATCATACATATTAGGTTTTGTGGCTGATTTTATTGTTTAATCCAGACCTACATTAAGGCTACGAAAGTCTGAACGGGGAGCAAAAAGAATGCTATTTGAACCTTATTTGTCTCACAGCATGTAAAAGTTTGATGATATAATTAACGTATTTCTGCGACTCTGATTGTTTCTCATATTGTTGAAGCATGGTGTCGAATGAAAAGTTATTTTCGAAAACGTTGAATGGGCCTATATTAAATATGTCTCTTAATAATTTACCGACCCTTGCTTTTGAATCACTAATTTTGCACCAGCAGTGTTTCTTCAGTGTCATGCAAGTCGACGATTGTGAAAGTAAACACGTCGCAACACAAACACACACACACAAAATATAAATTGAACATTTTATCAAGAAGATATTAAGGTCAACTACATAAATGCCTATGCTTACTTCGACGATGGCCTGTCAAGTTTGTAGAGAAACTTTTCCACAAGTCACCTGATTCACTTGACATCGTGACAAGCAAATGAAGCAAAAATTTACCAAATTGTCAAAAGTCACTTCAATATTCAAAGCCACCTTAGTTAATGGTTTTAATTTTAGCGTCAATGATAGAATAATAGGATGCTAGAATAATAGAATAGGACTTAAATTATCTCAGACCAACGAGTGACTGTGTTTACGAAACAAGTTTAAGGCACCTACTTAGAAAAAGAAATTTAATGCCTCTTCTTATTATTAAGGTCGGTTCGTAAGGAGCGCGCATAGTCCTTATTATTTAATTTGATGCGGAGATTGGGGATTTTATCTAATAACATTACACATAAGCTCTTATGTTGCTCCATCGTTTGCTATAAGTAATTCGTATATCAATACCCTTAATTATGCTTGCGTTACATGACTATTATAGTTAATAATGTAACAATATATTTTATTTTATCTTGTGTTTGTTCTTGAGCTTGACTTCTGACAATTGAATTAAAGTTAGCAGCATTACTTACGTAATTTTACAACATATCTGAAACAGTGGTTTGAAAATACCATAATATAGAAAACTGAACTCATTATTAAGACATTATTTCATCTTGTTATTCTTAGTATTATTAAAGTTATTAAGGACAATCTAACTTTCTAATTTCATTTATCCAAATCTTATGTTGCCTTTTATTTTGTCCTTTATTTTACTCCCTGATCACGACTTTAAGTGCTCGAAATATTACTCGAGATGATAACAATTACTGTGAACATGTCGAAGACTTACCCTATTTAAAGTGACATAAAGTAATATGTTGAAGCAAGGAGAGTTGAGCTTAATACACAGTGTCCGAAAAGTCTTGTGCTCTCAACTTTAACGAGCTGTAACTTTGGAGTGCTGAGTGGCATTTGAATGCGGATTGCATGCTAATGAAGAACCATCTTGTGACCTAATTGTAAGATAAATCAGAATCGCCCAAAGATCGCTGATGTCACGTAGGTAGTCGAAGGTGTAAAAAGAAAACTGAAAAAAGTGACTTTTCGAATCAGAATGTAATCTTAAGAATTTATTGTTTAAATTTCTGTTTAAATTTTTATTAAAACTATTGGTTAAGTATCGACTAAGATCAATTCCGTATGGTCACTATATTTTCACTAACGGCAAATCAACATTTAATGACGTAACAGAAAAATCATAGTTTTCAGTTAATTTTCTTGCATGTGACAACACTGTCGGCAAAATACTCCATCAAATGATGCGTCAGGGATGTACACTTTGGATTGAAGTAAAAGAAATCGAGAAATCATAATGTTTAGTAACGTTAAAAATAAGAAATGTAACTTTTAAATTATTGAGGTTTGCATCACTGATTATAACAGTATCTTAACGTTCATTGCAAATTTGTTGTCGGAAGACAAAGGTGGTTTGAGTTTTGTGTGCGAGTGGAGAAGTGCATTGTGATTGGGTGTGTGATCGGACAATGAAATGAGTGGAACGTACTTTCATTGTAGTGAAATACTTGAGAATAAACAGTGTTGAACATGTTCAAGAACAATTTGCGCTGCGATTTCCGATAGGACAGTTCCTCACAGGGAGAGAATAGTTCTGTTGCAAGACAAATTCAAATTAACAGAAAGCGTGGCTGATAAATCCAGAACAGGTAGGCCTACTTTCATGAATGAGGATTTTCTTTTTGATTTACAAGATCAATATGAACGTTCCCACAGAAAATCTTTGATACAGAAACAGTAACTCGAGAATCGACACTCCATGATGCGTTGCGAAAGAAACTTAAGTTCCGTGTTTATCATATATGTGTTGTGCATGAGTTGAAGAAACCGGACTTTATAGACAGGACCCGATTTTTCCAGTGCTTCCTTCGTAATTTTAGGACTCAAGAAGAACTATACAAAGTTTACTTTACCAATCAGGCCTGGTTTCACCTGTCCGCCTATGTTAATAGCCAAAACTTTAGGATATGGGCAACAGAAAACCCACATGCATTTAACGAGCGCCCCCTTCATTCACAAAAAAAAATTGGTGTGTGGTGTGTTATCTCAAGAAGACGCATAATAGACCCTTTTCTTGCTGGAACTGTGAACAGTAACGTTTATGTTAACATAATTCATCAGTTTGTATCCATGTTGGAAGAAGATGAAAGGGATGCAACAGGATGGTGCAATTTGTCATGGATCAAATGAAACAATGAATGATTTGAGATAATTTTTCCAGGACAAGATCATTGGAGAGGGGAGGTGCCCCCTCGTTCTCCAGAATTATCTCCCCTTGACTATTTTTATGGTTTTTTTTAGAAAAAACGTTGTCTTTTCACATAACAGACAGAAGTTACAGCTTTGCAGCGAAACACTGAACAAGCTGTCAGGGAAATATCACCTGTAACCCTGAGAAAAGTTTTCTCAATTTGAGACGTCGCCTCAAAATTTGCTTACAACTTATGTGAGAAGTTTCGATGCACAGTGTTTCCAACCTGTTAGGTATGTAATTAAATGTGTTCTTTAATCTTGAAAAATACAAATTGTCTTTTAAGATTTCTTTTACTTCAATCCAATGTGTACATCCCTGACGCATCACGTGGTGGAGTATTATGCTGACAGTGTTTTGACATACAAGGTAATTAGCTGAAAACCATGATTTTTCTGTTACGTCATTAAATATTGATTTGCTGTTAGTGAAAACATAGTGATCATCCGGAATTGATCTTAATCGATGCGTAACCGGAATTGATCTTAGCTTTAATAAAAATTTAAACAGACATTAAAAAAATAAATGCTTAAGACTACATTCTGACCCGAAAAGTCACCTTTGTTCACTTTTCTTTTCTCACCTTCGAGAATTGATACACTGCCTACGTGACGTCAGCAATCTTAAAGTTAGGTCATAGGATGGTTCTTCATTGGCATGCAATCAGCATTCAAATGTCACGCACCACTTCAAAGCTACAGCTTGTCAAATTTGAGAGGACAAGACGTTTCGGACACTCTGTACTTCATCAACAACTGGATTCATTATTTATATGACGATTTTAAATAAGAGAATAGGAAAAGGTATATATAAAAACAGAAGCGTACAGTAATATCTGAACTAAACTGAACTATTTTCAACATTGATATGAGCTTTGATACAATACATTGAAACGTAATATCGTGAACTTAATTTCTCTCAGTATTGGTGCCAAATATAATGCGATCATTCAACAGTTTTAAAATAAGGAACATATAATATTGTAATATGTTTACAAAATATTATTTTATTAAATTTATATTATAAAAATTGCTTCCTTAGCTCTAGCACCTATGTGAACATAGTGTATTTTATATTTTACACATTTAAAAACAGAACTTAAAAATTTCAAATTACTAAATAAAACTGGAGTTGATGTAGCTGGTTTCATTTGTTCTTCAGTGGCAGCCTAGTCATCCATAGAGCGGTAACTCTCCGGCTAAATGTACATGATCTATACTTCTTTGGTTCCATCGTCAGAACACAGTTGTCACGTTTTTGTTCGAATTTGATTTTTTATATCTTTTAAGCATCTTCGGCTCAGGACGCAGTTTTTGTTTAGTTTTTTAGTCTATATAATGCTTAAAATTGTTTAAGGATATATACATTACAATTATTATGTTATACGTCTATTGTAATGGATGAACATAGTATTTATTATATATTTTAAATATTTTATTTCACGACATTGAGTTCTCACTCTCTTTGCAAATTTGTGACAATGAAAACTAAACCCAGTAGTGGGACATCCTCAATATTTTCCAGACTCGACTCTTGTGAGACATTTTGTTCCCCGATACAAGAGGAAAGCGATACGAGATAATAGAGGATACTCAAGATGCAATGACCGATTATCTGGAAGCAGTACCACAACATAAGCTTCTGAAGTACTTCCAAAACTTGTAATAACAATCATAAACAGTCCAGAGATCGAAACTGATTGGTTCGAATCCGTCTGTGTTACCTTTTAATAGTAGTAGCTTTGGCTTCATTACGTAATTGGCACAAATTCATCCCAAAACATTTATGTTCACATGTAAATTTTGGAATGGCGTTTCTTATTGTCTAAAAGTAGAAATTAGGTTATATTACCTGAAAACCTACGCTTGCTTCAGTCATTAATGAATATATTCATCAACTCAATGCGTAGTGTAAAGTGATGTAGATGCTTTGCTTGAAAAACTGTACAAAGCTGTCTCTTTACAGCTCCTTGTTAGGTTAACCACAAGAATATTGCAAAATAATTTGAATTACAGGGTAAGTCAAGATAATGTTTCCGATTTCGTTCATTTGTTACTCGAAAAGTAATGAGGTTTTCTTGTAGATGTAATTTTTTTTTTCTGGAAGATAATCTCAAAAAATCATTCTCCCTATCTATCGTAGAACCCTGGTTACGCTTGCGTCCACCAGGAGGCACTTTAGTAGAAGTAAGCAATATGGCTACTACAGGCCAGCAGAATTCAATTGGAAGATTAGGAATTGATGAAATGGACACCAAGATCCCCTATTCTCATCCCTTTCGATTTTTTTCTCTGGGGTTTCATTAAGGATCGCGTATTTGTGCCACCACTTGTTACAACAGTGGTTGAATTTCGTGAGCGCATCAACGCACCTGTGGCCGGCGTGGACTAAGAAGAATTTGGCAGGGACTTGACTATAGACTAGATGTGTGACGTCCAACACGTGGATCGTACATTGAACATTTATAATACGTTAGAAAAATAAAACTTTTTGAGTTGGTCAAACAGTGTGAGTAATCTTTGTTTATTTAAGTCTTATTAAAAGGAAAATAATAATAATTCAAATCGGGAACATCATTTTGACTTACCCTGTATATCTTAAAAGAATCTCAAAACTTGAGAAATCACCATCTACCTGGTAGCCCTGTAGGTTGTTGGGGCGCTAAGCCAGCGACTCGAAGTTCCCGGATTCGAATCCTGGCTGGGATATGGATGTAAATTTTAACTAGTATCGCATTCATAATCGTGCCGGGCCGAAGTCAAAGTTACTAGAAATGGACCATACAAAATAAAGTTTTATTTACGAGAAATTACGAAAAGCATACTTAAATATTATTGTAATTACTGTTCGAAATTACTAAATTTGTAACGAACATGTAGAAATAACTTCACAGTAAATTTATATACCTACACTGGCGTCATCTATTGTGCACGAGATCCATTACTTTCTTTTAGTGAGCAATTTATTAGGAAATAAAGCATAAATCGCTTAGATTTTTTTTTTTACTAACCTTGTAGTTATATCTTTTCAGCTCTTGATGTCTTGTTGTCTTATAGCGAAGTCTATGAGCTTGTCAAATTTGCCGAAATTTATTAGAAACAGATATCTTCTTGTGTTTAGCCATACTTTTTCTGTCTTCGGTTTTGCACTTATCACTAAAGACTATCATGCAAGTCTCTGTGCCACTGTACTTATCTTAAAGTGGCGTGATGCATAGTTGCCTAAAGGCCATAAATAAAATTCAAATTTAATTGTGTTAAATTAGCGATTTTTAGTTTCTTCATTACATAAAGTTTGATCGACGAGTGAATCCTTTAAAGTATGTAGAAGTGTCATGGGGCTTCGGACATACCCTCAAATTTCCATCTTGAAAATGAGTATAATTCAGGAATAATAATTGTTTCTTCCAGGCGTACCTTAATTAGGACAAGCTTTTTCCAGGGACACGCAGCGGCAAAAGCCCTGCAGGAATCAAGAAATAATAATTTAACATTCCCAATACATTCTGAAAATTAGAGTTCAAAAGTAAGCTGGTTTCCATACAGGATATATGTTTGCTTAATTATCTTTGTTTAACATCTGTAACGTACATCACAAAGTATGCAATTCGAAATATAAAATACAGTATCTAACTTCATATACAGATGCAACAACTGTGTCTCAATAAATTCTAAAATTCATAAAAAAGTATTTACATTGTTAACTATTTAAAAGCAATAATATTCTTTATATTTTTTATCCGTTAAACGATTCCATTGTTCTTTTATTCAAATTTTCATAACCTAATTCTGCAGTAACCGATTATGAACACCTGAAACTGAAAAATATATTAACCATACTGCAAAATAATCCACGCTAGAATCTGAAACATTAACCTGCTTAGAACTGGATCCATACATTTCTCTCCCTTCAAGTATAAAGGATCTTATTTCAAAATCTGCTCAAGTTTTGATTCCAACATGATCTTCCAGCATTCTATCACCCACAAGACGTACTCGTTCCGAAACTTCCATAGCTGCGTTCCCTCCAACCTTATTTACCTCCTACGCTTTAACTCCTATTCGTTTCTCTACATTGCCAAAACTGAGACACCTGAAAACCTCCGAATTAACGACCATCGATATTCCTCAAAATCACATCAAAGTCATCTCCCCATACCCGAACATACTTCATATCACGACGTAGGGCTACTTTTGACGAGACCTTCCGTGTAAATATCTTGAAAATTCTAAATGCTGATTCATCTGCCATGGTGAGGAACAAATTGGGAACAACGTATATCCTTACTATCCGCTAATCATGAATCCGGTAGAACTTCATGTAACTTCCCTGCACCCTAGCAACAAACGTAACTGGTATTCTTGGACACCCTCTTACAAGAACGTTTTAGGTCCCTTGTCCTAAATTCCTGCCTCCAACATATACCACAAGCATTTTCAGCAAAGTTTTTCCGCATGAAAAATACCATACACCAACTTTGAAGAATAGTGTTGCCAGATTTCTGAAACGGGGATTCTCTAGACTGCGTAAAAATTCTCGTCCAGGTATAACAATTCTTTCCCTTTTCCCAACCCTGAGAGAATTTTAAAAGTAAACTTTGAGGCGATTTCTACTGTGATGTTTGCTGACTTTGCATTAAACTAATTTTCACCTGTTTTATTCCCCTTTTAAGTCCTCTTGAACACCTGCAACGCGGGGTCTCGCGGTATTGTAGTTACACCCCTAACCTTTTTGAGTTCGTCCCCTTTCTTTATTTCCTGAAAAGTATTTTGTGAATTTTTTATTTTGTATTCTTTCTTTCATTTTCACTCACACATCTTCTAATTAGTTTTCGTTAGTTTTTATTTTGTTTTGTTATTACTATTGACACTTTTGGTTTTTCCCGGGGATTTTCCTTCAACACTTTAGGACTTACTCTTTCCAAACTCCTCTTTTCGTCCCCTGGTTTGTCTGCAAAAATCGCTCGGATATTCAATGGATTCTAGTGTTCTATAAACCAGAGACCAATAAGTGTCAGCAGAATTTACACGCAACCATTTCTTCTTCCTTTGATTATCTTTAAGTGCAGATGGACAGTGAAACTCCGTCAAAAGTTTGCATGGTAACAAAAATAACAAATTTATTTACAAGGAAAGGATTAAATATGCAACCCACCTGTATTGCTGGTCACCGCTTTCAAAGTTATGTAGCCTTGTGCATTTCTTCGTTCATTTGTTTCAACATTTAACTTTGATAAGATAAGATCAAATGAATTTTATTGTCCATAGCAGCACTATAGCTTACGCCCGTCCTGATTTAACTTTAAGACTCCACTTTTACTGCCGCCAATGTGTCTACTTTTGAATGTCAATGAATCAAAACTTGTACTAATCTTGGAAACTGTTACTCTTTTCTTCCGACTGGAGGCTTGAATACGTTTTTAGATTCGTTGCTCCTGCCTGTTGCCGCATTACCAAACAAGGAGGGGGAGGGTCTTAATTCTCACTTCCTTAAGTATTTACGTTTATTTAAAGGAAGTTCTTCTCTTTACACAACAGGGAAAGGTTATTCTCCCCTGACTGTGCTCCACCGTATAATTTACATCGGCACGGATAGACAGACTTACGCTTCTCACTTCATAGCTCAAAAGTTACTTTAACAACCTTGGACTCTTTGCCGTGCAAGCCGGCCCGTCGTTCTCTTCCAACCTCCTTCCCATCTCTGGACAGTGCTTAACGAGGTTCCTTTTCGTTTATCAAACCTGAGACTTTTTAGTTGCAGTGAGCCTGCAAAGATATTTGAGTCGTTTCAGTTTATTGTTTTGTCACATTTACTACAAACAAAATGCTTTTCCCTTCCAACAAGAAATTAAAGAGCAACTCTTCTGTACTCACTGCATACAGATATTAATTTTAACTTCTCTATACCATTTTTCCTGCACAGCCTTCATGTACTGAGCTTTTCTTGGTATAAAGAAAACAACAACAAAAAAAAAACAAAAAAAAACAGGACAATCCCATAGCCCAACCATGATGACCGACAATACGAACTCCCAGAACTCCTTTAATAGTGATTCTGGTTCTTACAATTTGTATGTAAGAATTTCAAAGATGTTGCTGCCTCCTACGAATTTTCCAAAACTGAACTTATCTCAAAAAAGACGGTCACCCCCTCCGAACAGGGTTTCGCCGGTTAAAGCTGCTTGTTCTACATAGTGGTAGTTTTCGCGTCTATCCTTCACAAAAGCTTCCTTCCAACAGAGTAGCCGACTTCCAACGGAATAGACCTCAACCGCCGCTAGGCTTGGCTTTTATATGCCGGGTCTCTATTATCAAAAGCACAAAGAAAGAAAAGGTTGAAACAGGTCACTGGCCTACGTGACTGAGGAAATGCACATTACCTTCAGACCAAGCTTTCTTATTTTTAAGACTATAAGCACAAACATAGCAGTGACCTTGGAGCTAAAACTAAACATAAAGTAACAAAAATCCCAGTAAGGTTTTCCCAAAACTACATCAAGATAATATAGTAGAAAATGCATACACTTAATAGAAAACTTAATTTAAAAGAAAGGTGACCATATCCAACATTTGATTACGTTGAATATTAATTATTAAAACATTACTGTAATTCCGTTTAATCAAATTAAACTGAGTGGCTATTTCCAATCGTCACATTATTTATAGTAATATTATTTCCCCTCTTATGTTTCCTTCAGGCGCCTCTTTATGACTCCCAATTACTCTTCACTCTCTTCACCTTTCTGTGCTTTTTTCCTCCTACTTGGCAACACTGTTACCTAATTTTTAGTAAGGCAGCATAACCGCTCCTCGTGGTTGCTACGTTCTAATATCGTTCAATCTTTTTTCTTCTTGTGACCATACCTTATCGGCGAAAGCTAACTACTTTTTTAAAAAAATTTTATGTGAGTATTTGTGCACCTCCAACTATGATGCCCTATTTACATATATATGTAACCCCTTTTCTCTACCTCATTTTATGATAACCATACAGTCTATGGACACTCCGTAAAAGCCTTGAACAACCTTGGAAATAAATATTTAGATACATCCTTAAATTAATTTTTACATTGAATCCTTTGATTCTGCGTTGAACACGAGTAGCTCTTGTAACTAATATATTAACAATTTCCTAAAAAAACAATTTTGTTAAAAGTTTTCGGCTTTAAATGCTAGAAAGGCTACGGAAAGATAGGATGTGTTGGAAAGAAACAGAAAGAAAGAAGAAAGTTGTCATAGCTGCTTTCGCCATACGCAGAAGCAAATTTTATTGGAATTCTATTATCTTTAATCCTCTTCACATGTTTGGCGTTTCTTCGATCTAAACCCGTCGCATTACGACATTTGTTATCGAATCACCGACGTAATTATGAATAATATTAGATTGTGAATAAAACTCGGACTGTTCAATCAATCAACTGCACTTTAATACAGCAGAAGTAGTTCAGCTGAGCGCAAAGCTACTCTGCCACCTAACCCTTATCAGCACTACAAAACTCAATACAATTTAGATTAAAGATACAGAGATGAAGAAAAACAAAACTTGGGAACAATATGCCATAAATAACACTTGTACATGAAGTAATGCAATGTGAAATAAAAGAACAATATATAGGAATACGTAATCAAAGAAAAGTAAACAAACAAAGAATTCAAGACAATCTCTAAAAGGCTAAGTCGCTGATTGCTAAGTAAGAAGAGTTCAATCTATTTTATGAATTTATTATTCGCTTCGAACAAAAAAAAAACGACTTTCATAAGTCGACCATGTAAGTAAGATTAGTACCGGAAAAATTAACAAAAATACTATAATAAAAATATAACAGAGACACAAGAGACACAAGACATTCAATAAAACTCAGATAGGCATCCCCTTGCACCAACCCACCACAAATAAACTAAAAAGAACATATAAGAATATTAATATCAGTCCTGTATTGATGCCAAACGTTAGAGGAAAGTTCTATTAAATACAAAAGCTACTTTGTGGCTAGGGATGTTGGCAGCGGGTACACTAATTTTCGGGCCAATGTGGAGAGAAGTATTTAGGCAAAATCAAAAGAAAATTTAAGAACAAGTTCAGTCAGCACGTCCGAAACGGGACGAGGCGACTGGTGAATGGAGGAGACTGCATAACGAAGAACTTCACGGACTTTACAACTCACCCGATGTTGCAAGAATAATTAAATCCCCACGACTAATATGGGCAGGCCATGTAGCCTGCATGGGGGAGAAACGAAGATTATATTCCATCGTCGTTGGTAAACCGGAGGGAACGAAACTGTTAGGAAGGCCGAGACGACGTTGGGAGGATAATATTAGAAGGAATCTTCGTGAAGCAGGTGTTTGTGAAGAAAACTGCCTTGATCTTGCTCAGGATAGAATCCTATGGAGAACGTTTGTTACTGCGGCGATGAACTTGCGAGTTCCGTAAACCATAGAGTAAGTAAGTAACTAATTTTAATTGTGAAAACTCGTACAAATATGCAAGTTAACACACCACTAGCATATATTCAAAACATTTATCCGTTTTGCGAAGAGCAGGAGTTGCCGTATAGAATCTTTTGGTACCGAAGTGTTGGTGAGACCTAAGTACTTAACTCGGTTCTTCTTTTCCCATCACCTGAAGAAGCTTCATACAGCCGTTTGAAATACCGTAGAAATGGCTTCCAGAAGAAAAACAAATAAAATGAAATTTGTTCTAAGAATGGAATTTTATTGGTCGTTTATTTTTTACCAGCATAGATATGTAATTTTGAGTTCCAAATCCTGTCTTTAAAACATTAGGCTACTTCCACTACTTTGATGACATCATATTAGTATATAGAAATGAAGAGATACTAACTATTTCTATGGTTTAAGTAATTCGCAAGTTCATTGCCACAGTAACAAACGTTCGCCATTGGATTCTATCCTTGACAAGTATAAAGCCAGTTTTCATCATAAACATCAAGGTCACGAAGATCTCTTTTAATATTATCCTCCCAGTGACGTATCGGTCTTCTCAACGACCTCTTTGCCTCCACCTATCAATCACGATGGGATATAATCTTCTCCCCCTCTAGAGCTACAGGGTCCGGCCATCTTAGCATTCGTGATTTCCTCATTCTTACAATATCGAGTGACGTGTACAATGTATGAAGCTGTTCATTAACTAGTCTCCTCGCATTCTTCTATTATCATTTTTGACGATGCTACCATAACTTCGAACGCCTGTAGCTCTGAAATTAATCAAATTTCGGAATTTGTTCAAAGGAGCTTTTTTTCTTCTTAGTTTCCTGTAAATAATCACCTGCCGAAGCTTGCATCATTATTTTAGGGACACCCTGTCACCTGTATACGTTAGTCAGATTTTACCCATCACTTTCATGATTATAATTTATATTAGAGATGAGTTCTTGATACTTTCGATACGTCGATACCGCTGATACTGGCAAAGTATCGGTTTCGATCGATAACTCAACTAATGAACTCGATACATTTTCGATATTTTCTGGTATTCATATTTTTATAGATAATCCCATTGTTGGATGTTACAACTTATATCTCAGAGTCAAAGCTTCGTAAATTTGAATTTGAATCTTGTTTATGGCCTTTGGGCATCTATAGCTCAAGCCAGAATAGATAGGAGAAAGGGTGCGGGAAGGAGTCAGACAATGTCTCTGTTCCATCTCAGTCCTGCAGAAAACCTGGTTCTGCAGCTTGTTTCGCCTCCAATATCTCCCGAATGCGAGACTTACTTATTCAAAAGGATATAATGGACTTAAAGGTGGTAATTGAATTAAACGTTTGTGTTTACATGTAACGGTATATTACGTACAGTTGATTCGTATCTACTGGGCTTGTAGTCCAAGGAGGATATAAGTATCTTATGGAGGAAGGTCTGTCTGATTCATATGAAGTTACACCATACATTCTTTGAAGTTACTATCATTGATTGATATCTTATTTAATAAACGTAATATATAAATATGAACATTGGCATTCGTATGTATACTTGATCCTGGATCTGTCCAGTTACTTATGATTGTTCGTAGTTCTGATTACAGTTCAACATTGAACATATATGCAAGTAGCTGGAGATTAACTTTCTTATAATTATTGCTATAGGGTCTAACTCATTCAATATTCAACAGATGACCTACCTATCATTCTATCCCTTATATATATACTTAGAGATGACAAAAGAGTATAGCAGGATCATCTGTTGCACGTCATGATAACGAGAACGTGGGTATTGCTTCTAAGCCAATGATGGTCTACTTGAGATATCCGGCCCCTCAATTTATACGGCAATTATGTGGATCATCCCATTTACAATTTACTTTTTGTTTCTCACAAATGAAAATTATATTTATTGCTTTTCAGAAGAATCTCCCCTTTCACCTGTAAATCAAAAGACAGTCAAACTCTGCATCATATGACTACCAACAGTATGCAGTATCTCCATTTCAACAGCTCCCGTCCATACCATACCAAACGCTCTCTTCCATACGCTTTTGCTGTCTGGGTCTCCCGCATCTGTTCCTCTGATGATCTGCTCCAAAATTATTTCAGTACCATATCCTCAATTCACACTGACCGTGGATATCCCAAACGCCTTATCCGTAAACAACTGGACCGTACCAGAAATCACTCGAACCGACCTCCCTGCAAAGCTCCCTCCGCTATCAATCTTCTCACCCAGTACCACCCCAGCCTTCAGGCCCTCCAAAAGATCCTTAAACTGGCGCACCCTATACTCACTGCGCCACCTCAAACTGAAATAGTATTCCCGTCCTGCCTCAAAATAGTTACCGCAGACTTCCGTATCTCAACACGATTCTCACCAGAACTGGACCAAGCCCGCAGCCTCTCCCTAAACCTGGCAAGTGCAATAGTACCTGTTCTATTTTTGATCCCAGTCTGACCTTCAAACATCCTGTCACTCACAAGACGTACTCTTTCCGACACTCCGGCAGTTGCATATTTTCCAACCTCATTTATCTCCTACTCTGTAGTCTATGTTCCGCTTTCCACGTTGGCGAAACCCAAACTCCTCTAACAATCCGCATTAACAACCATTGCTACTCCTCCAAATCACAATTTCTGCATCTCCTCATACCTGAACACACTTCTTATCACAGCTGCACCTTTGACGAAACCTTTCGAGTCAGAATCCTGAAAATCCTGAACA
>JAGDQP010020938.1:1234-23990 GCA_022664845.1 Lepisma saccharinum | reverse complement strand
ATATATATATATATATATATATATATATATATATATATCATCATCATCATATTCAGCCGTTTTCTATCCACTGCTGGATGAAGGCCTCCCCCTTTTCTTTCCACATATCTCGGTCTGCTGATATCCTCATCCATGTAGCTCCTGAAAAACGCTTGATTTCATCTACCCATCTTACATTTGGACGTCGTCTCGGTCGTTTCTTTTCTCTAGGAATCCATTGTAGTACATTAGTCGTCCACCTTCCATCTGTTCGTCTAGCTATGTGACCGGCCCATCTCCACTTCATCTTCTTCGCAGTCTTGATTACATCCTCTACCTTTGTTTGTGCGCGAATCCATTCATTTCTCTTCCTGTCCCTCCTGGTTATTCCTAGCATGCACCTCTCCATTGCTCTTTGTGTGACTCTCAATCTTTGAGTCGTTTGCGCATTCAATGTCCAAGTTTCGCAGCCGTACATCATTACAGGTAAGACACATTGATTATAAACTTTACGCTTCAGACACATTGGAAGTTTGCTTTTGAAAATAAAGTGTAGTCTTCCAAAAGAACTCCACGCCATTTTACATCTTCTATTTATTTCATCAGTCAACTTTGCATTCGATGTTTTAAGCTGGCCTAGGTAAACATACTCATCAACTATGCCTATTGTCTCTCCGTTAATCTTCACTTCCTTCTTTGCAGCATGTTGGTTGTACATTACTTTTGTTTTACTTAAGTTCATTTTAAGGCCGATTTTCGAACTCTCGTTACTCAGTTCTTCCATTCTGGTTTGTAGTTCTTCTGCACTTGAAGCAAACAGGACTATATCATCAGCGAACCGTAAATGATGAAGATATTCGCCATTAATTTTAATTCCAACTTCATCCCAGTTTAAATTCTGGAACACTCTCTCCAGGACCGCACAAAACAGTTTCGGAGAAATTGAATCTCCTTGCCTTACCCCTTTTCCAACTTTAAATTTTTCACTGTCTTGATGCAGCCTAATGACAGAAGTGGCAGTCGAGTAAATGTTTCGCAGTAACTTGATGTATGTTCTTTTTACGTTTAATATTTTCTCTAATTCAATTAACCTAAGCCTTTTCCTTTACGTTTGCATTTCGCCCCCAAATCCATCCTCGAGTGCAGGTGAATGATTATATTCTATTAAATAAACAACAGAGGTTTTTTTTTCAATTTATTTTTAACTAACCGTTTAATAACCTGAAACACAATTTTGCTATTTAATTTAATAAAACATGATGCATTTCCAGTATTAAAACTAATTAACATCTTCACTTTGTGTGTCAAATAATAATTTAATCAAATTTCTCTCATTTCATTTTTGTCATATCTATACGCAACTAACTTTTTTTTATTTCTTTAATATAAACTCTCTACTCAAGCTTCTGATAACAAGACCTATTATTTAGTATGCAATCAATAAAACCCAGCGGGAATCGAGCTTAGTATCCCTTGATTACATGACACCTTTTTTAATTTACTGGTGGATCAACGCATGTCATTCCTCACTACCGCATCATTTTCCTTCATTCAATTTAATTCATGAATGTGTCACTATTTATTTATGTACTTATTTATTCTGAGTGATAAAGCCAGTAACGAAAGTTGCGCAGCACTTCATTTCGCTTCGAAACTCATGTTTATAATTGAATTTGATTTCATTCTGATTACAAGTACGCAATGAGGAGGAAATTCATCAAATGTATGTTGTTTTCGTAGTTCAGGTGTTCTGGGAGATTTTTATACATCCGAAGGTCACAATGCAGATACAGAAAACAACGATAGGGCGAAAAATAGTGAAATATGTAAAACGAAAGTTTCCGGTCTCTAATTAAATCATATACAGAATTCGCTTTAGGTTAAGTCTTCAAACATCTCGACGTTGGTTCAATAATTTTACAATTGGAGACCACAGGAAAAGAACGTATTTTGTCCATTTACTTGAT
This sequence comes from Lepisma saccharinum, assembly GCA_022664845.1. NCBI lineage: Eukaryota > Metazoa > Arthropoda > Insecta > Zygentoma > Lepismatidae > Lepisma > Lepisma saccharinum. The sequence continues at coordinate 22,044 of JAGDQP010020938.1, read as the reverse complement.
TTCACAGAAGAGTGTTTTAAAAGTTCCCAATTAGCATTGCGTATGCCTGCACATCAAATAAAGATTTGATTGTAACAGACTGACTATGCATAAACGAAGTGGGGGCAAAGTGGATCAGTCAACAGGGTTAAAAAAAAGGATTTTAAAAAATCACAAAACCAAATCTGTTTAAAACGTGTTTTTTTGTGATTTTTTGTGGCTATTCATAAGCACTAGAAATTTGGTATTATTTCTATCTTACCAAATTTGATGAAGTTTGCTATTTATTAAAATTCAAGGTGTTTACTATATAAAAGGTAAAAAGGGTACACCTACTGTTGTACATAGAAAAAAACTTATTTTTTCTAAAATTTAGTTTTTAAAAAAAGATAAACATGAGCCTTCGTTTCTTTTAAAACTCCGTCTTTTCTTCAAGGCAGCAAGCAGCATAAAATTTATTGCGTTCTTTTCACCATACATATTACAAAACTTGTAAAAATGGTATAGAACATGTCAACATGTATACTAACATACAAATTAGATTACTGTCAAGTTAGTTATATTAAATACACAGGAACTAATTGTATACATCTAGAATTAATCTTTGTTACTGTTTAGATATTCTTCTACGGAATAATAGCAAGATTTGGACCAAAGGTTTTTAACAGCACTCCTAAACATAAGCAATTATCTACCTATCACTCACAGAGTAAAGTACTACATCTCGTATATTAGACCTATTCTTGAGCACTATGGTGTGGTTCTGTACGGAATCAACCAAACCAACATAAAACATGTTTAGAGGATGCAGAAATAGGCTATTCGGATAATGCGGAAAGCTCCGCTCTCACTCTCGACCTCCGAATGTAACTCGTTGTTGCTTACTATTGAATCCAGGAGGAAATACCTTTTCTTGGTACAAGTGCACGAAGCTATTTATTCGGTACACCATCGAACACTAAGTGAATTCATCCCTATTTCCGACAATAAGTTTTATAGTAATTTGCGGTCTAACAACTCTAACAATGTTCACATTCCGAAGTGTAATAAGACAAATTATGGCATTAAATCATTTTCTTATTTTTTTACCGTGCAAAGTTTGGAAACAACTTCCAATTGGACTGAAAAAAGAGGGAAATCTAAATATTTTCAAAAGGAAAAGCAGGGACGTAATCATATGACTACTGAATAGTGCGCACGTTAGACCATCATTCACTTACATAATCACTCTTGTATATAATCAGCCATTTCAATCAACCATTCACTATTTACCCAAATGTATTTTTTGTTTGTATTATCATGATTTTGCTTGTGTGTGTTTTATTTTCCCATCATTATATTATACTTTAACTACATATCATAAGCATGGACAATGGACATGTATATGGTACTTATTTTGTAACTTTTCTATCTCCTTTTTGCATAATATTTGTGTCTTATTTATGTGTTTCTTTTTGTTACTGTAGGGCAATAAGCTCTTCTATATATCGATATAATCATTATTTATGTAAAATATTTGTATAGCTTAATGCAACCCTACACTAAACAATAAAGAATAATAATAATAATAAACGGTGTATGACTATTTATATTTCGTATGGTAGCAGGTAGTTTGTTATACAGGGTTATACCAACATAAAAATGAGATTTACCAAAAAGAAATGCTCTATGTAATAGTATCTGTAAATTACATCTATTGCGAATAAAGTATTGGTGTAAATCCGAGTTCATTTTATATCTGTGGAAATTATTTTTAACAAAATTTTAAACCTCATATATGTAGATGCAAGAAACTGCTGGTACATTTAACTTTGGGAACAGTTTTCTGCAACTGCTACGAAATGGAGCGTTGTTTATAATTCTAATTACTTTTTTTAAGCCTAAAAACTCTTACAAATCTATGAGAAGAGCCTCAAAAGGCAATATCGTATTTCATTTGAGAGAAAAATATGGTATAATACAGAAAAAAAAATGGCTTGTTTATCCAAAATCATAACTATAGATCAGATAAAAAAAAACAGAGGTTTCTGCTCTTTAAGCCAGAATTACTTTTATATAGATAATTAAGAGGAAATACAACATACATTAAATCCTAGATTACAAATAGTTTTTGATATATGTGAGATATTCTGGGTTGTCCATTTCTCAGTGTTGCCAACTTTTAAAAATCATTAAAAATCTTCCATATCATATCTGCCCCAAACTTAGCTTAAATATTATTTAACACATTAGATGAAAGTTTTAGGTGTCCCCGACCTGAAGCACTTCAGTTGTCAATGTTGCCAACCTATTTTAAAATTTAGCTTATTGAAATGCCCTTATTAATACAAATCTGCACGTGTGCATTGATTTACACTAAACTTGATATACATGTTCATTAGGTACTGGGACACGTCATACAGGTATTCCAGTGGCTGTAGTTTGTCAGGGTTGCCAATCGATTAAAATATAGATTTCATATTAGATACCGTTGGATGTATCCGCATTGATTTACACCAAATTTGACACGTGCATTAGATACTGGGACTTCCGGCGCCACAGTTGTCAGTGTTGCCAACCAGTTACAGAAAGTAAAATTTTTAGTTGGTTCCATAACGTTGAACGTATTAGGACCAAACTTTGTTTTACGTACTGGTACGCGCCATACAGGCTCTTCAGGTCCCACAGTTGACAGTGTTTCCAATCAATTTTAAAAATTAAATATTTACTAGTTCCGTTCAGTTCGACGTATCCTCACCAAGCTTTGAGCATACATATTCGACACGATCGAAACAAGTTGTTCCTTGTACCCAAGCACCCAATTGTCAGCGTTGCCAACGTATTTTAAAAACCTATTTTTTTTTTCAAATGGCCTTCATACTGTTACGTGCCGATAGCTATTCCTATACTTTCAAAAAAGCACTAGGGGAGGATGGAGCCGCGGGACGTGGCTATGTTATGATATGCTTTGAAATAATAATTCCAGAGCTCTTTTGCAACAGATTAATTAGAAGAAACATGTATGTAGTTGCTTTTTACAATAATGTTCAATATGCATTTAAACACGTCTTTTTAAATATTCATATAACATAAAATATTTTTTGTTACACTGTCTCTATCTGTTACACTGTTCTCGTTACATTGCCCCATATTTTCACAGTATGGAGCGAGGCTTGAAGCCCAGAGCATGAGGGAGCAATGCCACCGAGTTTTTATAGTGCAATACAATGTACTCGTAAACTCGAACATTTATCTCTGTCGGTTATTTCCCGGAATTTTGAGCTAAAGATAATTGATTTTTGCAGACGTTAATTATGATCAAAAATATATATCTTCCTTGTATAATACCGTAATTACAAATTAACGCATTGTACATACGAAGTGAGAGCATATTTCGGTAAGAATGATTAGTTTTTCAGCTTACAGTAAAGATGTATTCGAAGTTGAATTATCTCTAGGAACTTAAATTCTTTCTATAATTCAAAATATTTGTTCAGTTCCCTGGAAATTTATTAGTATTTTATTACAAATTATATCAAATAACTTCAGTCCGTCTCTCCTTAGTTAATTCCTTATGCTTGTCAGAGTGAAGATATAGGAAGTATAGCATTGTGGCAGTGAATGCATAAAACCATCATTTGCCTCGTAAGGCTGCAGGAGAACAAAACAATAGTAAATTGGGGTCAATGTGTGATAGCTTAACTCCAATCCTGCTGATTACATTGATTCTGCAGCGTAAAGCATCAATTACTTGTTGTGTGAAAAAAACAAAACATTTTGAATAAAAAGCAAGAGTACTTGAAAAAAAAATAACAAAACACTTTTTTAACACTAGATTTACCCTGTACAATGCGCACGAGCCGTGAACGACGCATGGGGTGTGTGGAAGTAGCGATCCACTCGACCAACGGCGTGGCACGATGTGAATGGGGTGGTCAGTCCCACGCTCTGACACTCGGCTGCCTTTACCTCACAAAGTGCCCTGGAATAACAAGATACTGTGGTACTCAATTTGATAGGAGGCTGAGTATATCTCAGACCGCCGGGCATGGGAACTTGAAACTTCTCCGGTGCCCTGGCCGGGATTTGAATTATACTTCTTGAAATGTTCTCTTATTCAGACAACAAGACCTGACTCTTTTAACAGTCTACAAATGGCATTTACGGTTTTAATATTTTCGGAAGGATGAATAAAGTGTGTCCAGATTAAATCCTTTTTAATTCCTGTGCAACCCACCGACAATGAGTCTATAAAACGAACAGCAAAAAGTACCTAACAAATATTGACAATATTGGTAATAAATATTTGATATTGACGACGTGTGTATAATGGAAGCCATTGAAAACTGGGAATTTAAGAAAACCCGTCCTTAATTTCTGGTGGGTGTTTTTAGAATGTGCGTAATCGATTGATGCATCGATGTCTTACACGTTCGGCAGATGAAGAAAACGCTTTGAGGAGAACATATAAAGTGATTATGGATCCTGTGAATTTTTATCATATTTATAATGCTTATTTGTTAAATCATCCACACTTTGATAGTGTTGAAATATTTGAATATTTGCTTCGAAAGTTACTGTTACTAAAATTGGATGAAGTGAAAAATAAATTGATAGAAAAAAACATTAATGGTGAACCGAACGGTGAACGAGAGTGAATGTTTGTGCTAAAAACTGTGAATGTGATATGTAAGTGATTTTTAAAAGATACTTACCATTGAACTTAAGCTGCCTTCATTTTATAGAATGCTTTTAAATTATCCAGCCTTTGATAATGTTAAAATATTCTAAATTTAATGTCACTGAAATTGGATGAAGTGAAAAAATAAACGCATAGAAAAAAGACATTAATTGTGAACCGGACAGAGAGCGAGAGTGAATGATTATGGAAAAGACTGTGAATGTGCCATGTAAGTAATTGTGAAAAGGTACTTACCATTGAACTTAAGCTGCCTTCATTTTGTAGAACATTTATTCCTGAACTTAATCTGCCTTCATTTTATAGAATACTTTTTCTTAAAACTAAGAAAATAAATTTATTTCTATACTCTATACCTTTTCTTGTTTTTAAGGTATTTATTAAATAATAGATTTGGTTTTAGTTTATATTAAAACTTTATTCACATGTTTCTTTTTCTATTATAATAGTTTTTACAAGTCATTTTACAATTTCATCATTCTTTCAAAAATTCTTAATATGAAAATAAGAAATTATATTTTTTTCCTTGCGCACTGAAATAAATAAAAACAATACAGACTAAACCACAGAGAATATATTTTCTTTCATCTTGAATTTGAATTGTATTTACAGGATATACTTTGCAATTTCGTTTTAAAAATTTCACAAATCTGTTTGTAGGTTTATTGCCGAAATTATCAAAGTATTCACCTCGTTTATTTTTATCAATATAAATAGCAGTCCACTAAGTCCCAGGTAAATTGACGTAATTAAATTAACTATCAGTGCTGCCGGATATTGAATTCGTTTAGGTGAAATGTCCACAGAATATATTCCAGTAAGCGTTGTGGTACTTGCACAGTCCTGAAGCATAATTGATAAAAACTGATTATTCCACATATGAATCACTTTAACTAATTGGCGTTGGTTTATACACTGTTCAGTTTTCAGGTAGAATAAATGTATGTAAATAATAACTTAAATACTTGGCATATACTGAAGCTTCTTCAGGCACAACGGAAATATTTGTGAACTGATGAAGATGTTGAGCACAGCTTTGCAATGGAAATGCTAAATCATTTTATTTTGGACACTGAATATCTTCTAAATTATTCACTGTTCTCTGTAGAAGGGACTGGAGAAAAAGCTGTTTTGTTTTCCCGTGGGTGTAAACATTAACACTGTTCCTATAAGTATGTTTTTAAGTTCCCCACATTCAACTGCACCGTCTATCCATTCTAAACCGAATATATGCTAGCTTAAATAATCATTTGTAAATCTAAAAACTAGGAATAAGTTTTGATAATGGAAAAGGATATTTAGATATTCATGATTGAAAACTATTTGTATCTATATGAACTTTCACGATGTAATTATTTTCGTCATTATCATCGAACGCTGAAAAGTGTACGACTGTTCTCATGGCTGATCTCAAACTAAACTAAATTTTACATGTTATGATCGGTATATATAGATTTCGATCTTTATCGATTTGTATAAGCGAATCAAATTGAGCGTAAATTATAAATTAAATTGAATTTGCTAGTCGATGACTGAACCCTACTTTGAGATAAACCGGAGAATCCTTAATAACATCTCACGTGAAAACATCTAAAATGTTAGTAGGAGAATGAATAAAGGCATAAAGAGTAATCTTATGTGACCGTGTGACTTACATTTTCATGAAATATTCCAGGTCTAGAGAACAGGGTGTGATAACTTCCAAAATACAGTTGATTTGCCTAGTCTGGAGTAAGCGGAATGGGAGAGAAAAATTGGGAACCAACTTGTGCTTGCAGCTAGTTAATATTAAAAGTTTCAAAGTGGAATGGATTTTCATCGTATTTTCCATTGAATGCAGTGTTTGCAATGAAACCTATAACGAGACCCTTAGATACATTTCCAAGAATATATTATCAAGATTATAGGAATCAACATTTGCAAGAATAGTATGAACTCTTGTTTCAACTCTAGTTACTGGTAATTTATGACCCATAAAAGTGTTTAATTCTAAAGCTAAATCTCCAGAAATATTAATTGGATGAACATAAAAGTAACATCTTCTAGTTTAACTTTAAATGTAGAATTGTCAGCTGCCGTTAAGCAAAATGTAATTTTACTACGACTTAATTTTATACGTAGATTAACTTTATTTGGAAGAATTCGATTCAATTCTGAAATATCTCTATGAAATTGTTCATACATATCAATGGAAGCGTTTCCGGCAATAAGATATTTTCGTATGTAATTACCAGCATTATTTTCATTGGGAGTATTAAAATGTCCTGCAGTATAGCATACCATAATGCAATGGTTAAATGCGTTTTGGGTGCATCTTCGGAATAATTAAGAATCAAGTTTAAGTATTAAGTTTCATAATAGGCTCGGAACGGATATGTACCATTAGAAGATAAACAATTCTATCATTTAAGAAACATGTACTTGACTAGAAAGTGAATGTAAGAAATTATCACCGGTGCTACATTATCCTACAACGGCTGGTGGTCCTGCTGCAACTATTTGTAAATTATCTCAATTTCCCCTTAATACCTTACACTTGACATAAAGTTAAATAGGCGCGGGATGAATATATGCAGCAGTATCTCAAGGTACAATAAATTATGTGGGTTCCACAGAAGAAAGTGAAGAAATGTTTCGATACTCTACCATACGAGATGATTCGAGAGCAGTTTGTGTCATAGGAACAGAAACTATATCGAATTCATTTATACAGCATTCAACACTTTTAGGTGTGAGAAAGGACATGTTTAGCTAAAATTATTTATACTATTCTTCCTTTCAGATACACGTCTTTTTTAATGTACGTGGTCCAATGCGTACAGGAGTCTTATCTTTACGTGCCTTTCTCCTACCATTTCCAGTAAGCACCTGATTAACTTTATTTTCAGCTTTAATTTTTAAATAAGATCCAGCTTCGCGAGCTCGTGCTTTTAAAGATTTATTAATAGGACGATTTTCAAGATTATCCGCTGCAACTTGAATTCTTGTTTGTAAAACTTGCCGCCCTACAGCTTTTGCTTTAATGAATGTCATAGCAAATCGAAATATTCCTCGGAATAAACTTTCAATTCCGTGTACCCGCTGATAAACAGGTCCTGCAAAGTATGTGATACCTCTATTTCTATGTAAAACTGATCGAGTCATCATTTTGATGATGAGTGTTTTAAGTGAAGTTTTATGGTCAGTGTCCCAAATGCAAGGGACAAATTTCGCCCTACGTGGTCCTTTACTAGTATTTCTACAGTGTCAAAGGATAGTTTTGATAAATGAATACAATGTACGTTCTGAAAAGTTAAGGTTTGTACTTTACCGTGATTACTCTCAGTCATACTTAAAATTCATAGAAGAGGTGCCTTAGTATCACCTACAAACTGAGGTTGAATAACATCTGTATACACAGATACTTGATGTGGATATCCAATATCTAAAAACGGTTGTTTTGGAGTTCGACTATCCTGTAAAATACTATTATTCGGTTTATATCCTAATTGTAAGGCTAATATCGGTGATAACCTTAAAGATTTTATACCCTCATCAACTTTTACGCTTACAATATTTGAATATTAACATTTTATTTGAATTTATTTTATTTAATTCATCTGCTAATTGTTGAACGGTGGAATAATATCCCAGTTTTATTTTATGTTTTTCATCATTATTCCATACTATACTTTAAGTATTAATTAAATTATCACAATTTAATGGAATATGAATTTCACTTACATCTACCATCCATGTATTTGTTTAAATGAATTCTATTATCAAGAATATTGAAAAATATGTTGCACTATTATCAGAATATGTTTCATTGCTTCCATTAGAAGAAAGTGTAATGTAAAGACTATCTGCAGTACTTTCTGAATCATAATTTTGTAAAATGTACTGTCACGCTTGACGTTCCAAATTGAAATAGTATGCTCGTCCTTTAAGTGTAGTTGAAGAATATAAAAACATTAATTTTCTTCTTTAACATATTGCGGGCGTTAAAATGTAAAAGATTTAATTTGTCAATAATGATAATTCTGAATTCCCATTTCTCTAATTGCTTTTCCATAAAGAAGTTGATCTTCTACAATATCTAATAAGGATTTATTAGTGGACTACTGGTCAAAGAAGAGACACGAAGCAAGGAGCTTGATGTTGTCTGGCCCGCACGCCAGGAGGAACTAGATTTGAATCGTCATGGACCTGCTTTATATACCTCTGGTGAAATAACGTCACAGCATCACGTGACATACTTTGAATCTTAACTTACATATACATTTATGAATTTCAATGTTCAAATTACGTTGGTTTGTATATACACACATGTTAATCTTGTTCATAATTAAATAAAACGAGGACTCTACAAATTTATGAATCCATAGCGATAATTGAATCTATTATATTTTAGTTCTATATATATGAAAGTACTTGTTACTTATTAAAATAAAAGCGAACACTAATTTCTTGAGTCCATATCATATAAATAATATCCAAAAGGCTGACTCGATATAAGGTAACTCAGGGTAGGTCAAAATACTGAATTTACATGGAACGTTAAAGACGTTACAATATATACGATACGTATTTTCCGCGGTAAAATATTTTTTTTTCTCTTAATGTTTGAATAAAACGTTCCAGTAAAGCAGCATTGATTTCAGAATGTACATTATAATGATTTACTTGATATTCTTGAAAAGCACGTGTAAGTTCCCACATCAGTTTCACAATAAAGTAGATGTATTTTTTTCTTACTGAATATTGATTCTATTGCTTTTGCAATGATAGGACTTGTTTTTTCGTTTCAACAGGAATACAAAATGCATTTCGACTAAAAGCGTCAATGCTACATCAATTATAAATAGAGAGCCATCATTGAACTTTGAGTCATTCTGCATAGGTGCTAAACCCATTTGCACTAATTCATTAGGTGCATTAACATAATATTGCTTACGGGGAAATGGTTTACGGGCAAGTGCATGTAATGCATACGTATCTTGTGAAACTAACAATTTTCTTTATTTTTTCTGAGAAAGACTAGTTTTATTTTTTAATCTTGAGATACTACCTAAATTATATGAATTTGCATAAGCATAATACATTTTATGAAGTGACATTATTTAAAATTACTATTCCTTATATTTTAAAAAAATGAAGAAAAACGTTTCTTAATTCCTTTACGAACAGTATTTTTCTTTATTACTATCTTAGTCTTCATCTTCTTCTTTACTACTTTACTAGGCTTTGTGGTATTCAAGAAGCTAGCACCTGCACCGTATTGGGAATTAATTAATTCTAACGGGATATTAATATTTTCTAGTAATTCTTTAAATTCCTGAATGACAACTGGTTTTTAGAGTTCTTACTATGTCATTAATAAGATCAATAATATTTATACCGGGAATGAGTTTATTATCTATAGATACTGGACGACTCTGATCCCAATTGATTTGGTTGGAAGCCTGCAGGAGATTTAACACTAGTTGAGTCATTTTAGCAAATGATTTTGGTACTAAACTAATACTATACAGAATCATGGGTAACATATTGGTTGATTGAAAATTGTAAACGGTAAGACTACTTGTTTTTGTGATTCTGGAGTATTATCTAAATAACGATGTAATGTTTGCTGATACATTTTCCATTTTTCTTCTGTAGAAAGATCAGTTCGTTTTAAACTTTCATCCATTTCATTATTAAAACGTGCTTGATGAGACTTTACAGACTTCATAGTGGAATACATTTGTGCACTGGCATTTTCCGGAGTGATTATCATCTTTTGAAATTGTGAAGACATTCTACCGGTTCAATAAACTTCCAGTTATTGCACTTAAAATATGAGCTAATAATAAAGGAAAACGGGCACCATATTTTTGCACTAATATTTTACGTTTCTTCTTTAAACTTGATTTTTTTAGAGAGAGTGCGCGTAATATTTTCGTATGTCGACGTAATCCTTACTTCTGACGAGGAGAGAGCTTAACGTTACCATTTAGAACATTTTACCTACCTGAGCAATAGTTCGAATTATACCATTAAGTGCACTTTAAACTAATATTTTGAGCTTTTAATATTTACAATTATAAATCGTACCAAGCTCATTCAAATGATGTTTTATGCTTTACATCTTCATGCTGACTGACTTGAATTGGTTTATTCATGTCTTTGGAATGTGCTTAGTTGTGCATAGTTTCATCCGGAAATATATTTGTACGTAGACGAAGTGCAACCGGTGTAGATTGAGTTAAATCAAAAAGTAAATAAGAATAAGATTCAGGAGTAGCATTTTCAAAGACTTGAAAGACTTCTTTGCTATACCGTGACATAACGTGCCTTGCTAAATGTTGTCTCTGTAACGTATCTCTACAATTTTGAAAAGCTAAAATATAGTCAGCGTTGAGACGTCACGTGCATATTTTCCTTTCGGAAATACATTTAGAACTACAAAAATTTCACTTAAATTCTTATGATGAACGAATTTCGAAAAAAGAATGACACGTCAACATTAGTTTACGTAATCAAACCATCAAGAATTAACAGTAAATTTTCCTGAACTTCAAAAGTATTCATATCAGGAAATCGAAAATGAAATCGAATTTTTCAAATTTGAATAGATAATATAGGTTTCAGAGCAGCATACTGTTTCCTTAAACTGAATAGAAAACATCGTTTCATGATGTAATAATAATCTACTTGCAAATGCTGGAACCAGAAATTAAGATAGTAGCGGGATGCAGAAAGAGAAGAAAAACACTCATGGGCTAAAGCCAAACGACTAATGAACTTGGAATTATTAACTTTACTCTTTTATATCCAAAAGGTAGAGTTTCGAATTCATTATGACATTTTTGATTTGGTGGTACATTCTGATGGGTTTTAGTTTCAGGCTTAGACAATTTGGAAGCCGGACGGCATTTGTATATTTGGTAACTATTTTTTGCATTTTTATTTTTCACTAAATTTAGAAAATGGTCAAAAAGAAAACTTTTTAATGCTCGTACATTTAAAATATTCCCCAAATTTTATACTTTGGTTTAATTTTGCCTGTCTGATTTTCTCTTTCCGCATAAGAATAACTTTTTGGTCTCAACCCAATAAAGATTGAAATCTCTCAACCCTAGGAAACAATGGTGGTTCATTTTTCTTTTATTTATGGAGACCAGAGTTGGTACCCCAATAATTAAGATTTTCTATGCCTACTTTATCTAATAAACTATATAATTTTAACCTAGCCTATGAGGTAATGAAGGCTGCTAAAATTACATCTGAGAAAGAGGTGTACTAATATTTTCTAAATCCTTATGTTACTAGTACGGATTTTTCTCCGATCGGAAAGAAGTATATGTACTTCAAAGTAGGATGTTCGGAGAATTTCCAAGAAATATTTAGCATCATTAACAAACTTGGTCTGTGCTAAATCAGTTCCATGTCCCTACTTCCCAAACAGGGAATTTAAAATCAGTTCTGCGATATAACGCATACCAGGGTTTGTAACGATGTTATTAGGATTGAGTTGTATGCCTTCATGTTCAGCATACTCCTCAATATACTCCTGTTTTCCTCCTCAGTAATACTGTGATGAATCGCTATTTCCCTGGTCTTTAGTAGCTATTTATTGTGCCAAACACCATCTAAACAAACGTATTTCCTTCTGTGGAAGAAACAATAAAATACTAATCTTTTACAGATTATCTTTAACTTAAACTACGTCCTTCTGGGGCTGACGTAGTCAGATAATAAAGACTTAAACTGAGGTCAAAACATTCATATTTTAACTAATTTATTGTGCTACGGAATTTCCGTACAGGTAGCCGAACTAACAAGCAAAGCCGATACGCTGTCAAATTGAATAAGTCGATCATAAATCAATATCTTATCAATATATCTTATACAGTGCAATGATCTCAAAGACACCACATTCATAATACAAGTATATTCTGTTAAATTCAAACATTCTCAACTCACCTGCTACTGAATGACTTTGACTGTAGAGATGGTAACAAGGCTTGAGATTACAAAGGCAACGGAGTTCGAACACATCACCAAGCAGGTCAATTGGAATACTTCTAACGTCACTAACTTCACCGAAGAATTGTCCAAAAAATAAAGTTTATAGAATACATGTCTCTGAAAAATTGTCTAAAATACTGGTAGTATTCAACAATTTCACTTGTAAATTCAAAGTCCTAAACGAAGACCAAATATAACAATGCCTGACTTTATAATACTAACAAACTATCAGAGAAGAATTGTCTTTGACTGTTGCTGTTGCACGACGGAGCCAAGACTGAGAGTCTAGAGCACTCATGCATCTAGTTTTTATAATTTTGGAAGAACTTGTGTTTCTTTCTATTTGGTTGTCGTCAAGGCTGAGATACCAACTTTGATCTTACACTCATGACTAATACTGGAATTTTCCAAGACCTTGATCTCCCAGGTGTTAGGAATATAATTTAGAAAGTGGAAAGAGGAACGGAACAAATACTTTTCTGTAAGGTGGTCCAAGGATTTTCTTAAATTCTTTGCCTGTAACTTTACATTCGATGCTACTTAATGACATGTTTTCGTTGTTATCCAGATGGTTATTGACAATAATATCCGCTGTTAATATTGAATAGAATCTTATATTGGCCTTGCTTCTCATCACTCAATCATTTACGTAATTTCCTGTTTGTACCGTCTTGTCCTTCAGTAGCTTCGTTTCTTACATACCAAACGTGATTGAATGCTGTTATTACATCCTATAAAATATTTGAATGTTGAGATCATTCTTGTAAATTCACTCTCGCTAATTCAATTTGACGTATCTCTTGCATGACTGAATATTTCTATGCTTAATACTAGCCAAATACAAATTATTTCCCTTTTATAGATAAACTGAATATTTAACATTAGAATGCAACATATTTCCCGCCTACGTACATTTGACAATACGATCTGGTGAAAAAAGAAAATTCCTATTTCATCTGCAAGAAGTTATTTACATAATCTTTAAATAATCTCAGCTGCATTTTGAACTCATAAATCTCATACTTATCTGGAATGGTATAACCCTTTTCCAAACTTTCATGCAATTCAGGAATGCAAAATATACAGATTAAACAGCGTTCATTCAGTGTGCTTACTGTCCTCGTTATTCATTTCTACCATACAGTGAGACCGTACGACAGAGACCGAATACAAGGTGGCCATTCGCATTATATGGATGTAATGGAATAGCGAGATCCTGGGGAGGGATAGCCTTACAGAACACTACTCCATGAATTTGTTTGGGCTTAAGAGATGCTTTTCCCCGGTAGATGGTAGTCTTAACAACGGGCAGCGGTTTATTTTTCATCACATTAGGACAGAGGGAGCGAATGTCCTTTTTGCGCTATAAATTCGTCCTCTGTGCATTCATACAGTGTTTTAAAAACTTATGTACGTCCTCTCTTGAATGCGTCCTTGGGAATTAATCCAGCTTCAATATTTTAACAATGATTTTTAATAAAGCTCCGGGCCTGCGGATTTTCACCCACTTCCTGATCCCAATCATATTCATAGATTTCTACCAATTTAATATTACAGCCTTTTTCAAGGTACTTCCTTCTCTTCATGGTAGAATTGTCTTTCATCTAATGTTTCGCCATTCATATTATTAAGAGGGACTTGAGACTCTGCTTGAGGCATAAATGGCCGAGAAATTGGCACCCATAAAACTCGTAAGCAGTACGATATTTCTCATCATACCCGTCTACTTTAAATCGACCAAATCGAGCTTCATCTCATATTTCAGCTGCATGAATAAAAACATCATCTCTGTCTATGAATTCCATATACTTTAACCATCGGAGCACCATCTTACTCTGTGGGATATGTTTTTGATAGCCAAAAGGAGGAATAAGAGCAATGCTTTTTTCCTCTAAACATAGAGATCGAAAACAGTTCATCGCACACGCTGCTATCGTACTTATTTGAAGGAAATACTGCATCCCCTCAATCTTTTCTTCAATTAAGTCCGAGAACTTAATGACCGCCTCGGTCAAAAATCTTCCAGTAGCTGAGCAATACCTGTTGTAAATTAAAGGTTTTCTTTTCACACTCCTTTTGCCAAACTCAAACTACTTGTGCTCACTTTCCGATTTTCCCTCATCATCGAAAAATTCAAGCGCGTGGCCATTTTCCATCGTAATTTTGAGTTTCCTCTGTGTTTAAGAGGTATGGGACATCTCCCTTCTTTAATGTTGCGCTTAATCCTAAATTTGCAGGTAGTTCTGATAATTTTACTGACAATAACGAATAAGTGTTTCTGAACATAATGTTGCGCACAGCCATTCGGAAAAATTTAGCACCTTGGCTTAAGATTTGAGGATTGATTCCTTCTTTATCAATGAGTGTACGCGCAATAAAAACGGAATCGAATTTTCCTCCGTTATGGGCCAAAGTTGCCACTGTTTTAAATTTCAGACCTTGATGGAGGACGTGTTTCACAAAACTTTCAATATAGTAAAATACAAAGCTCTTTCACCTTGTGCATTACCACATTTAAAACATTTGTAATCGTCCTCCATAAACGTCTAACATTGAACACAGCGGAGAGATGCGCTAATCAGGTTTGCCCGGTGTTCACGCTCACCTTCCTCATTTGCCTTCAATAACATTGTTTCAAGGTCGTCTATGATATTCAGGAAATCAGTTTCATGTTTCGCTTTCACTTTTTGCACGAAACGGAAATGATGTTTAATGTACATATTGCAGCTACTGCAAATATGTTCGCCACAAATATGAATTTTATTATCCTTATTGCTATTTCGACTGTCGATTTTATTCCACCCTATGAACATAATTTCACATAGTAACATAGGTCTTTCTTTCTCTTTAATTGTATAATTACGAAAACATACAGAAGATGGAAATGTTCTTAAACACTTATTACCGGTTATCGGTCTCTCATCATTAGAAAGTTGAAGTGAATGGCACTCTTCACAATGCTCTCACAGATATTCACACTTATGAACTTTACGCTCCCGTACAGGATTTAAAGATAATTTACAGTATTCATGACTTCTTGAAAATGGAATAATACTCTCAATCACGTTAAAATGCTGATCATAATAAACAAAAATAATTTCTTATTGCTTTCAACATGTCCATTACATATAACATCAGGGTCACAACTGCCAGGTTATAAAGCATATACCACAATTTGAAACTGATTACCATTAAAGTCCTGGAACCGATCAATGTCATCGATATTTCTACCTAAAATAGAAATTTTAACTTGTGCTTTTCTCCATGTCTTTAACCTCTTTTCCCCAATTTTTAGGACGTTTCGTCATATATTTTACTTTATTATAATATCAAAACGCTCGATGTTCCGCCATAACTACGGCCCTAGGGAGACAACCATAGAAGCTAGCTCCCAATTTAGGCACATGAATAATGTGTGCTTGTAAATACTCCTCCAAAAGTAAATATTTGTCATGAATCGTTCTTCCTTTTCCAGGATTGGGGCCGGTAATATTGGCCTTAATGATCAAGCTATCGTCCAATAGAAAATTTTCGTTCGAGTTGAGAACATTCTCAATCGAACGAAGAATGTGTTCGGTATTCAAATAGTTGCGTCGGCGCCATGGAATGTAGACGTCTTTCCCGTTAACGTCTTTGCTACTCTCTATGTTAAAACCGACCCAAAGAGATCTCCCCCTGTTCCCTGTTGCATTGCTTCAGAATTCTCAGTTTTCTGTACACTTTGTTCAACCACATTAATATCATTCAAAAGATTTTGTTCAGTAATCCCTCAAAATAAACATAGGCTTGATCACAAGCCTGACTACCCCCAGGAGAAAAGAGAGGGTCCAAATCCGAAAAAGAACTAGATTCATTCTCAACAGCAGGAGGAATAAGAGAAGAAGTAGACAGCTGTGCTAAAGCAGGAGGAACAAAAGAAGTAGTGGAAGGTTGTGGTTGAAATGAAGTGGACGGACTGCAAATGGGCCTGGCTGTGGTTACAAAAGTAATGGCATCCGTCAATACAGAAATAACCACGTTCACTGGAGCAGAAGTTGTTGTAGAAGTACTCGAAGAAGTGGTAGATGCAGGTAAAGAAACAATAGGTCCAAAAGAAATAGAGTATTCCCGATTCCGAGGAACAATATTCAAACTGTCGTCTTCATTAAAGGTTACATAGACTTCATAGATATCGTCCCTCAGAATCGGAATTAATTTAAAACATAGGTAATATTAGGGTGAAGGATTCATCCGTTTCTTTCATCACAGGGTTCTGTTAGCAGACAGTAATACTAGAAAACCAGCCTAGCATTCGTGGGGGTATTAAAAAAACACTAAGTCCTAAATCAATCAAATCGTTCACATAAAAGGTAGCACTACAACAGGATTCACATTAAAATGGAATAAAAAGTAAAATGATTAAGAAACTCAGAAACATACATTTCGTGGAAGCACTCCCTCTACCTCCAACTGGCACAAGCTCATCCAGGTTATACATATGGATTCGGCATCGGAAAATCCTTTTTCCTTTTCAGCAAGGATAATCTTGTCAGTAGTGGTGATTTCTGCGTTGAAGTTCATTGTTTCACTTCTCTCCGTAGCAGCTGGTACAAATTTAAATTGTTTGAATATAACTGTGAAAATAATATGGTGAATTACACTTCTTTTCGTATTCACAATTTCAAATACAGGAACATCATCAGAAATAGTACAGCGCGGAGAATTCTGTTTAATCACTCTTCCTCTTTATAAATGCACACGTTCGTTCTTAAAATAAGAATTTTAGTTTTCACAATATACAATTTTCAATAAAACAGTAAAGCTTTACTTCAGTTGAGATAGCTCAGAAAAGATACTATAGTGAATTTCATGTCCTCTTAAAAAAAAGCACATTTCCTTAAATATGTAGTGATTTCAAAATACACTGAGCACTTTCTTCCTAAATTGATAGTTTGAACTACAGACGTATGAAAACAGCTCTTCAATAATATTAGGTCAGTCTTTTACGCATGTGCAGAAAATCAATTGCAAAACCGTCTAAAATAACAAAGGTCCATACATTATACGAGTAGGTATACTCATACGCGGCCTTAAACAAAGGTAGAATTCACTAATGAATAACTATATTTCGTTTTAAATAGTACTGTTCATGAAAATATAACTCGTACAGCGTCAAAACATGGATACATTAAATCATATTATAACAGAAATATTTTACTTTATAATAGATACTACTGTAACGGAGAACCTTCAAGCAATATGAATTTTCATTAATCATGACACTTCTGAGGGAAATAGATACAGATTTGAAATAGGACTCTCAAAATTATTTAATGTTTATAGACAAGTTTCCAGTACCTTTGCAAGAAACTTGCCATGGCAAGTTTCGTCCAAATTCAATGCAACTGTGCAATGAATCCTGTTTTGTATTCAGTATACGGCAAAACATTAATCACGGTGAGCGGAGGGGGGGGGGGGGGCACGGGATTAACCATTTGCAATACCGGTTTCAGGCCGCAAATACGGGTTTTAGACCGGGAATTAGGGCTTAAAAGCCCCAGCGGATTGCGACGGGCACGCGATTAGTGGTTTGAGGCCGCAAATACAGATTTTGGACTGCAAATTCAGGTTAAGGACTGTAGCGACGGGCCGCACGGAGAGCATAAATGGTTTTAAAAACGTGCTTAACCGCTGCGGACGGACAAAGTTAGTTTTAACAGTTGAGGGCGGGCAAGAGTCTTATAATAATAATAATAATAATAATAATAATACGGTATAGTTCTAATTTAAATTTAGTACCCCTTCAAACAAACTTCGTCCTTAAAAACACTGTCATCTTTAAGGAATAACTATGTCCTGAACTAGCCAATTGAAACACGATCTCCTTTAAAAGCCACACCTAATTTAGTTCACTAGCCAATTAAAACATGCATTT
Organism: Lepisma saccharinum; assembly: GCA_022664845.1. NCBI lineage: Eukaryota > Metazoa > Arthropoda > Insecta > Zygentoma > Lepismatidae > Lepisma > Lepisma saccharinum. Next base: position 3,481 of record JAGDQP010020938.1, on the reverse strand, counting down.
TATGGTGCTACCTTAGGAATATACTTTTAATCCTTTTCTCTTCAATCATTTAACTTGAAATAAATTGTCTAACATGCGAAAATTTACGTTAAAATTATGTTTAATCCACCTATTTTCATTGTGTGTATGCTACTGAGAAATACTTTAAATCTGTTTCTTATTCTGAATCAGTATTCAGCGTCAAATAATGTCCAACAGGCGGACAATTCAGTACATTTACAACGTATATTTTTAATATATGTGTGCTACTGGGTAAATTCTAATCCACATCTTTTCCTAAATCACACCCGACTTTTAAGTTACCTCGTTTGTACACGGAGTTCCATAGAATTGATTAGTACAGAATATGAATCAAAAGTAAACAAAATATAATTTCCTTTAAATTCTAACTCACGGGACCATCGCACAGTGTGCTATTTGATCAATCCAGGGGGATTTAATGTAAAAAAATTGAGTCCGTGAAAAAACGTAATATTAAATAGGTTGTAAGACAAGAGTCCTATGAAGAAGAATATCAATTAGAAATGCCATTTGCTACAATAGGGACGTAGCATACACACTGTAAAAAAAACAACACTTTCTTACACTTTTAGGGCACTTTCAAAAGCAGGAATGTGTTTTAAAAGTATACCAATTGTGTAATAAAGTGTTATGAAGTGTTCGAATGTGTTCCATTATAAGTACTACATAAATCGAGCGCATTATTTGTACATAATAAAAGCACTATAATCCTAAGAACATTTTTTTAGCGCTTTCGAGCACTTTTTCAGCACTATTAAGGGAGCAGATTTATCTCACATTCTGTACATTTTTTTACACTTTTTCCAAGCTTATTACACCCCAAGAATAGCTCACATTAAATTCTTTGTCATTTTTATTTGTGCCTCCTCATTATTTTTTAAACAAAATTAAGGGGCTCAGGTAATTTATATAGTAGTAGTGTGATTTTTATGTTTATGAAGCGTTTTTCTAAATGCACAGTCTTTAAGAAGAGTTTAATATACATTATTTATCTCTTTATCGGGTAGGTTGAAGGTATAGTGTTGAGATGCCAATTTAACATAAACTGTAGGTTCCATTCTTAGAAAGTCTCAAGTTTGCTAAGGTGCTTAATCAAAATTCTACTTTAACGTTAGAACCTATTTTCCAGTTTAATAATTTAACTCTATACAAATATGCATAGGTAAACAAATTAAACTATACATCCTTCCAGTTTTTTAAAACCGTAGTTGCGCCCTAAGCTTGTCTCGTCTGGGGAATGACGTCCCTACATGAATTGAATTGAATTGTATGGCCTCTAGGCATCTAAGGCTCAGGTCAGGATAGGGGAGGGAAAAGTATAGGGGAAGGTGTCGGCCAGAGTCTATGTTGAAGATGCCATCCCGGCATTTGCCTGTTGTGACAGGAAACACTGTCAGGATGGTCGGCCGCTGGGATCGAACCCACTCTGACCTCCCGAATGCTACGCCAACGCTCTATCCCTGAGCTACGGCCGCTCCGTACGTCACTGCATCACTTTTAAGATAAGATTGACTACGAATGAAGCGCACAAGGTGCCAGTTAGGATACCACCCGATATTTACCTTCTGAGACTGTAAAAAAGCCTTTATAAAAATAATCAAAATTGCCGGCACCATGACAAACCGAGCCTTCAAATTCCAATTTGAGGCTTATTGCAGTGATTCTGCCAGACAGACCCTGTGGGGGTATCACCCTCGAAATGCTCGACCCCCCAAACTTTAACATTTTTTCAGTCAAAAATCGATAGAAAATGTGCAAAACTCTAATTATCCCAATTTTGACTTTACACCCCACCCCCAAACTGAAAATCCTTGCGGAATCTCTGTTGTATTGTCGTTGTTAAATATTTTCCTTTTTATTATGTCTGCTCAAATTAAAGTTAAGAAAGTCCGTTCGTTCGTTTCTATACAAAATTACGTTCCTTTCTATACAAAATTGGCTAAATACTCAAATCCTTTGTGTTTATTAAAGAAGAAGAAAAACATACATTTCTTTATCAACGGATTGTTTTTGTTTATCTGAAGTTCTTAAAAGCAACACATTATCTTTTGCACAGGTGTCTGTCGTCTAAATGTTGCCAGGTCTACTGTTTTAGTAGTAGATTCCTTTTCTGCACTGTCTACTAGTGTACTTTAATTTACAATGTAATTTCTGCTGGTTTTCTACAATTTTAACCAAGCAACATTGGATGGTTGCTCGACTTATATCTGACGTAAAACTGCTGAA